>JABUQX010074276.1:0-45000 GCA_015478945.1 Trachelipus rathkii | reverse complement strand
TAAGTATAGTAAGTCACATTATATATCATATATTAATATATAATATATATAGATATATATAAATATAAATATATTATATAGTATATATTTATATAGATTTATATATCATATAATATATATAATTGATTATATATATTCTATATATAATATATTAATTATATATATATATATATATATAATATATATATATATTATATATATATATATATATATACTACATTATATATATATATATATATAGTATATACTATAATATAATATATAAATATAATATATTTATAATATATTATATTATATATATATATATTATATAATAATAATATATATATAATATAAATATATATATATAATTATATATATATATATAATATATATATATATATATATAATATAAATATATATATTATATATATAATTATATATATTAATATAGTTATCCTAGAAGGCCACAATCCATATCTCAAAAACTAACAACAGCTACCGGGAAAAAGAAATAATTTGCGATGCTGGCACAATTAGCCTTGTGGAAAATGTAAAAAAAAAAAAAAAAATTTCTCGAAAACTTACAAATAGGTACAGGGGAAAGAAAATTACATTTTTGGTCCTGGTAAAAATTTTAGTTAGAAAATTGTAAACAAAAAAAAAAAATTATTGTATATTATTATAAGTAATATTATTTTGAAGCCTATTTAACACTTTTTATACTACTCATTAAAATAATAGTTATTCTAGTAATTTTCCTTTTATTTTTTAACTAAAGAATACCCAAGGGCTATACCGCACCGATGCAGGAGTCGGGGCTCTCGGCCTTCCGGGAACTACGGGTAGGACTAATTCCCCCCTCCGGGGAGGATCTCCGGAAAAACCCCCGCTCGTTGGTATTTGGGAGTCGCGGGGGTTCATCCGCCCCTCCCCTACGGGGTCTGGAAAACGTCCCCCCCTGTGTTCCCATTCGGCTCGAGCCCCTTACATTGACGTAATACCTTACAAATATATATATATACTATGTTCATCACTAATCAAATAAAGAGACTGCCATGTTTATTTATTTTTTTTTTTTTTTTTTTTTTTTTTACATTTTTGTTAACTAAAAATTTTACAAGGATTCCAACAAAAATGTATTCCTTTCCCGTAAGTTATGTAGTTTTTTTTTTTTTTTTTTTTTTTTTTACAGTTCCTCGTATAAAATTTGAAATGTACAGTTCTCGATACGAGGCTTAATACCAAAAACTAAAATAAAAAACAAATACAATATTAAAATAAAAAAGTTTAAACAAAATAATTTTGTTTATAAGCACACAATATTCTGACGATAACCATTAACAAAAAATGAAAGAAAAAGCATTTTAAAAATAATAATAGTAAAGATTCCTTTATTTTCTTTCTTTTTTCTTATTTTTAATAATTCTAAAAATAACAAGACGCCAACATTATTCTAAGGACATAGAAACCTGTGGAAATTACCACAGTTAGTATATATATTTATAATATATATATATTATAATTTATATATATAGTACGTTTATTATATTATATCATAAGGGATATATATATTATATATATATATATATATATATATATATTATATATATAGAATTTTTAAATTATAGGTATTTGTATTAAATAATGTTAATTATAGTATAATATATTAATTTATATATAAAATAAAAATATAATGGTATATATACTTATATAATATTATTTTATATACTTAGTTTTCATATATATATACTATATATATATATATAACTCTTATATATAGTATATAAATTATATAAATATAATATAAGTATAATTATTACTATATATATAATATATAATATATAATATGATATAGAGGATATATATTATAATTATATATAATATATATATTATTATATAATATAGTATACGTAATATATATATATATTATATTATATATAATATACTATTATTTTATATATATATATATATATATATATAATATATATAGTTGTTATAAGTATATATATATATATTATAGTTATGTTTATATATATATGGTGATGAGGAGGGTGAGGAGTGTTAATATATCTATCTCTTTGAATATATTGATATATTTTAAATTATATATATATAGATATATATATGTTATAATATATTATATTTGAAAAATGTTACCAACAAAACTTACGAAATTTTTTACTACTCATCGTATATTCTTTTAAAAGCTTGATTATAGTCGGGCGAAAATACATCTTACAAACCTAGATAAATTTTGTTGTAATACTCAACAAAATTATTTTTAAAATTTCCCAAAAAAAATTTATGAAATTTTTTCAAGAAGCAATTCTAAAACGTACTGAAACCATTTGAAGAAATTACAAATAAAAAATGGTATCTCCCCGATACATATTGCTTCTTCGATCCTAAGCGCCATGAGCAGGAAAAAAATTTTCATTGTTCTTTTAAAATCCATAAAATGTATGTTTTTAGAATTAAAGGCTGAGTGTTCTTCCTTAACCTGGGATACACCATAATGCCAATTTACTGCATTTTTTTATGTTTGGTAAACTAACCATCTATGTATATTTCAAGTTTGGAGTCATTTAGAAAAAGGGTTGGAGTGAGTGAAAAATGAAAAAAAAATAAATAAAAATAAAGGTTTCAAAAATGAAAATTTCGCAAAAAACAGACTATAACAGAAAAAATACATGCAACCAACGTTTTAGAAAAAAAAGTTTTCTTTTTTGCTTTTTTTATCAAAATTGTCCTGATAATTAAGGAGTTAAAGGAGAGAGCGAAGTCGCAAACCGATTTGGGGGAAATTACTCCCAATTGGCTGTATGGTATGAGGGTCTATAATGAACATTTCCAGGGCAGTAGAGTTCGCCTATCCTTTGGTTTATATCCACCGCATCGGTCCATTAAAGCTAAGACACCGAGTTTATCACATATGAATTAAAAGTACGTATAACCAACCCATCTTCTAGACATCTTACAACATCCCTTACCTTATATCCCTTGTGTTAAGACGGAGAAAGAGTATGTTGCGCATGTCCCGATTAAAAAGCACTGAAAGGGACAAGTGTAGTTGTTGGCTGCCCATTACCACTTATCTTTCATGAATGCTAATGCAATCGGTGCAGCAAGCGACTCTTTCTTTTCTTTCGGCTGAAAAATGTATTGAATCGTATGGTTTACGTTGGAATGTCAGAGAATAAATGTTGAGGAGAAGAGGAGAGGAGAATGGATGTATTTAGAAAGGGCAAATTGATTTGCTCTGTGACTGAAACAAATTAAGGAAGGTGAAGATGAATGTTTTGTGTGAAAAGGTATATGTGCTTTGTGGAGGAAAGAGAGATGGAGAGGAGCTGCAATCTGATAGAGGACCTGGGTACAGAAGCTTCAGATTTGGTTGCGTGACATATAGAATTGTAATGGTTAATTTAAGCTTAAAAGGTCAGGTTATGATTGAGGTTGTGACATATGTCACATCTGTGAGTAATACTTGAAGAGGAGTGCGACTTTCGTGGAATAATCAGATGATGTTCCTGGATGGTGAGTAGGATCTAAAGATTGTTCTGTTGGGTGAACTAAGATGTTTGGATAGGGTAATCAAAAAAGGAAGTCATAACAGGGGGCTTACTGGAGTGTCGGAGAAAATGAAAAATACTTAGAAGTGATTGAGTTTTCTGTGAGGAGAGAGATTGTCTGTAAGTAATGCTTTCTTTACACAAGAATATAAGTATACTAGAGTTGTTTTAGGTAGAGATAATATCGAGTGAAAAGCATGATGATTTTGTGATGGTACACAAGAAGTTGAGTTTGGTTGGATTTGTGAAATAAGTGGGGGGTACGAACAAATTATCGGAATCATTAACTTGCGCCATATTTTATCTACTTATTTTGTCTTGGGTATACGCAACGCACCTTATACCCCCCAGTCGTTGGGAAAGAAGAATGATGGTAAGTGATGATGATCGATGATTATGATGAGGAGTGTAATGTATATATATTAATATTATAATTATATATATTATATATTTATATATAATATATATATATATATATATTATATACTATAATATATATAACCACAGTCATATCAAATAAACTATATAATACTACTACACTACTACCCATAACCCCAGATCTGAATCACCTCAACCAACAAATCACTACCATACTAATATAACATACACTACAAAATAAAATACCACCAACTTACACCCCCAACACTCAATACCACTAAAACGAAATCAAACCTATACATCAACTCAATACCAAAAATAACTAAACACACAAACACTAACATCAACACCTCCACAACAAAACCAACAACAAATACAACACAACACAATCACACATACAAAAATATACAAATTTAAATATCTATAACAAATAAATAATCTAAAACACACACAAATAATATATACAACCTAACCCCATAAACACATAACATCCATCAAACTAACCACATATAACTAAACACTCATATAAATAACCAAGAACACAAACCTACTCAACACAACGCTACACATGACTACCTACCACAATAAAAATCATCAAAAACACAAAACACCACACAACAAAAAACATACATACTACTAAACCACAACTATTAGACCAAACTCCACAAGAATCTTATCAAACGACGACATCCATTCACCAAAGCGATCAATTTCAAAGCATCTACCCATACATACACGAAAACACAACAGAAAACGAGAAAACAACAACCACGTTAAACAAAAAGGTCTCTATCACCGACCTCCGAAAAAAACATCACCACATGAAAAACAAATCACACACAAGAACGATCATGACTCTTATTATAAAACAAGGACAAATTTTAAATCGTAAGCACTCTAAAATACTTTAAATCAAAATGAATCAATCATCCTAACTTCCCAACCACCTCATCCAAACTCACAACTACATCACATAATCCCTATACCCGTAAGAACACCCACACCACACAAAAGCCACACGAAGCACAAACTGCAACTAAAACCCTACAACATCTACTCCATACAACACACATACAATAACCATAATAAAACTCATACCACTCACACACCATCACACAACTCAAACTAACCCACCAACTTACAAGAAACAACTAACCATACCACAAACATATAATCAACCTAACTTACACTATAACCACACCCAAAACTCACAAACCAATCACACTCCACAACTACTACTAACAACTAACCAAAACTAATCCAAAACACACACAAACCAAACTCATAATAACACACATCCACGACACACCAATACTACAATCACATCCTACAAACTACAACACACAATAACATACACAACTCCTAAACATATATAATATATAACACAACCCAACACAATTACACACACCATATACCAACACACATCACACCATTACTACACGAAGGGATACCCAATACTAACCACTAACATTACACACAAACGTCACAAGTATTGAACAAACAATACACTATCATCGACACAAACACCACAAAATGCAAGTTGGTAATGCCACACCATCAATCAAAAAAATTATTCACTTAGCATTAGACAGCAGCAATTTTACTCTAGAACCAATTATTACCAAACACAACACTCACAACATATCAATGAACAACACAACGAACCACGAATTCGAGTAAAAACACAGTCTTAACACACAACCCTACATCAGCAATAACAGGCATCTTAACCTATCCCTCACGAAGCTATAAATAATGCATAACCATGCCAACACCAAACCACCATACTACTATCAATCTTTAACAACCTGTAACACTCCACAGTACCACGCACAGCCCCCGAACAACGCGTAACCGTACTGACTATAAAAGACCAGCCCCCAAAACACACCAACACCGACCTACCACCACGAAACGCCACCCACCGCCCACGAACAACCCGAAGCACCGCACACCAACACATCATTATATCGGAGAAAAGCCCGAAACACCAACAAACACAAACACACACACAACACCACCCTAAAGCAGAGTTTAGTATCACCCCACAACAACCAACCCAACAAAAACAAACAAACCACCCAACCCCCAACCCAGACACCAAAAACTATAACTCACACGCCGAGATCAAACACCGACGATAAACACTCGCAACTACATAGCAACACCAAGAGAAAGACCTAGCAACCACAAACCACCAACACCAAACCAATCGCACACAAGACACCATCTCACACATCAACCGCGTATCCACCAACAAACACCACATCCACAGCCAACTACATTGTAAATGATAACTAACCCTCTCAAACTCTACAATCAACTAATAAAACTCCACCTAATAACTATGCGCAACAACCCAAAACAACTCCACAATCTAATATATCTAACACACCTACACACAACAAAAACTACCACTACTAACACACACGAACCACACCCATCAAACACTAAACAAGCCCCCTAACAAACCAACTCGACTCAAACAATCATCACAACGACACACACGAACACCACACTACACCAAACCACCGCGAACCAAAACAACCAACAACAAACCAATCCCCAACCCCAAAACAAACCCACACAACCAAACGACACAACGAACATCTAACGACCACACACAAAAAACCAGATTCACCACACTCCATCACACCACACTACAGGCCAAATACAGCGAATCCTATATATATACCACCCACCCATCTCACCAACTACCGCCCTTCCTCACACAACCAAACAAAGTACAAAGAACACCTCAATACCCTATCTTCAACCAAACTATGAGCACATACCTAACATAAACCCCAAACACCACTACTAATATACCGGCGCAAACACACCACACAAAGCACCCAAATAAACCCAGTGAATACAAAGACATTACAGTCGTTCCAATGGAATGAATATAATAGAAGAGGAGGTACCCCGGCAGTTGGACACCGAACTATAGGCTTACAGCCTTGCACTTGCTTGATCTGACGATGGAAATGATCTTAGGCCAACAATCGTACTTGGCGACGAACCCGACACGTGCAGCGATCACAACAGACGAAAGGTACCTGTTTTAGACCACGACAGAACACAGACAAGAGCCGCGCCAGGCGAATACAACAACAAAACAATATAATCCACGATTATTATCATCATCAACTACAACAATCAACATATTATCTACTCCTCAATAACTAAACATATAACCATTCCTATAACAATAATCAAATAACATTCATTACATAAATCTCAACATATCATATCCACTGACAAATCTCACATCATAATATCAAATTCCCACAAATTCATACGTTATCTAACTACTCAAATTAACTCACCGGCAACAGAAAACAAAATTATAAGAGATCAAACACGGACCAGTGAAACTCCTACCACCACACATCTCGCACTCACGATCTCCTTAACAGCAGCAACGCAACACACACCACCCGACGAACGGACCTAAACGCTCCCCAACAACAAAACACCCACCACACAACACAACAACAGCCCACACACACAACACCCCCGACCATACTCACCCCACAGCACTCCGAATCCCAACTCCCGCAATCCGACTATACAGAGATACCCCGCACTACACGAAACTCCGCTCGACTCCGCACCTAAACAGCACTCCGACTATAGACTTCACGGCTCCGATCCCGGCTCAACACAGCCGCCCGGACCTTTCACGGAACAATCGAAGTAACCATGGTTCAGACCACTACGACGTTAACCGTAACTGACTTAGACAATCCCAACTGTATTATTAATTCTATATATCACTTCCCATTAATTAACATTTCTCACTCCTCAATTCAATACATACCAACTAGATCTCACCACAAGTATATATTCAATTAAACCTCATTCACAACTTCTCCATAAATATAAAATATATTAACCTATACATTATTTATATTCATTACTCCGACAACATCATCTAACATAATACAGATTCAGGTAAAAATATAATCACACCAGAAAGTTACACCGACCAATATACCCTTCAGCCAATAGCACATCACTAAATCTCCAAACAACACCACCAAATAACCCAATGCTACGCACACAGACGCGAACAAAACCAACACCCCGGTCTAAACGCAATATAAACTCACGACAACCCACCACCACAAATCAACTTCGCGAGTATCAAAATGTCGAAGGCCCCAAATACTCTACCTCACGCCACGGGAACCGAAATACCAACCATACACACTTGATAGAACAGACAGAAGTACGTACCCCACCACTCGACAAGGATCCTCACAACACACCACACTAACAACAACTCCAGAGGGCAGCACACAACCACACACACCCCACTCTACCAACCCAAACACAAACTCGAAAGTAACGAGATAAGATTATACAATATGAACCAACCACGCGCTCAACACGAAAACTATACTACGGATCCAGAACCACAACGAGGAACCATCTAAAGAGTAATGCCAAAGTTTCTAAGAAAAGATTCGATAATGAGTGCAAATCAATTGGCAAGCTCTAAGATCCCCACTCAACCACCAGATACAACTAAGACACAAGCCCACTAGCCCCCACAAGCAGAACACAGACGTACCACATAATTTGAAAACCCGACACAACCAACACAACAAACACACCCAAAACACACAAATAACCAAACCACCCTAATCCAAAACCACCCCACAACCCAACCACTCGTTACGGCACAACAAATCCTCCAAACTAACCTAACTTACGCAGACATATACTCTGCGAGACATACGACACATAAGAGAGAGTCTCCCCACGACACAACACTCAATCGGTAGGACTCTAACTAGAGAACCCAGCACCACACACACACACACACCAACACACAAACCATATCAGCTGAACAACCCTCACACTATCAATACAACCACAAACACCCCCCCCCAACACACAACGGTGCCTATAGCGCAACACCACCAACATCACCTAATATCACAACGGAAAGAAGAACCTAAACACAACACCACACCACGAACACAAACACCAAAAAGAACGACCAACCACATCACCAAACAAAACCACCAACGACCCAACAACACAAACACCAAAACCAACCAACGATAACAACACACCCCACACAACGACCGCCACACCACACACAACAACAACAAAACAAACACACTACAACACCACACACACACCCTAGATCCACACAAACCCGCACAGCTACATCAGAACAACAAACAACCAACCACAGCCGACACACCCACCGCACCACCATGCAAAAAAACCAACAACAAGCAGGAAATGAATCACGAGAGAGGCATCGAAGTTGATGACAATGAGAAGGAAGAGGATATGAGGAAGGTGAAGAAGAATGAGAAGGAGGATAGGAGTTGGACAGCTGCATCGTGCTGCTCCTGTGCCGGTGCCGATTATAATATTTGTATGTTAATGATGCAATTGGTTCCTTATTATAGTTATGCGTCTGTAGATTTCGAAAATAATGGTTTCAAAACCATCAAGAATAAAAAAGAAAATAAATTAAAATAAAGAAATTAAATAAAATTTCTATTCTTTTTGTTTTATAACTTACAAATTATACGTTTTTAACTTACCCTAAAGCAGTAAATCACTAAATCAAACCACATCCAACCACCCTCCAAACCTCCTCCTGACATCTATGATCTATTGATTATTATTGATTAATGTCACATTTTGAGTATGCATTTTTGGATAAACATAACATAAAAATCAAGTTCTTTATACAAACATCAACCAATATAGGCTGACGCAACATGTTTTTACATTAATAAAGTTATTTCCATCATACTGAACTATGAATATAACCCCAAAGACAAATCTGACACTTCTTAAACATGAATAAAGACATTAAAAAGACTACACTTTAACACCAGTAAGTAACTAACATACACATAAAAACCTGATTGATTACATTTTTGACAACATTGCCTTACATGAAACAATTAATATTTACATAACATAGTAATTACGTTACAAATTTTACCGTAACCGTGTGTAATTATCATACAGACCAATGAGTATGCTCGAACGTACAAAGTTTTCATTATTAATAAAGTAACAAACGATTACCAGAAATAAGACTATAATGTACAAAGGCAACCAGACCACATCTTAAGCAGAATAATACTGCTAACATTTAACCAAAGTCCACACTTAACACCGTAAGGGTAATTAACAAGACTTTCACGGGTAAAAAATATATTTTATACTTTTTCAGCTATATCTCCAGCATAACAATGCTAATTTTACATAAGCATAGTAATATTTAACAAAAAATTTAAGCATAACCTTACCTAACCCTCTTAAATACCTAATGGGGTAAGGGCAAAACAAAGTAAAGTTGTAGATGATACGACTTTACTGTTGCTGATTGCGAGAAAAGCGGGTGGCATATCGAGTATTGTCAATGACCTGTTAGCTTACTTTACTTTGATAAGTAGGAATTTCAAATGTTGTCTGATTATTGCATTACGCGAGGTATGTTTAGGTTTGCATTTGTACAATTATTATAGTTGCGTCTATTGGATAATCCACGAGTTTATTCTTCGTAACAGAACAACAAATTGGAACACAGCCCTTACAGCATCTTACTCTAGATGGTTGTATACTGTTTAGAGAAGCGCTGTAGTTGTGCTTTCAAAGCTGTTGTTTCTGTTAGGAAAACAACCAGAGCTTGAAAGCACAGCTACAGCACCTTCTTCTAGATGAACTTTAACGATGTTTGAAACTAAGATTTTGGGCTCGAATGATCGCTGTACATTCATACCTTTTCGGTTTAGCTATCAGAACAAAGGTAGCTACTACTATTTGACATTTGGTTAAAGGTGCTGTCACCGGATGAAATGATCCTTCCAAGCGTCTCGTCATCTCTCTTTCACTACAATATTGTCTAATATATCCCTGTACCTGATGTTTACATAGTATTTCCGGTCAGGTGACTGATCATCGCCAAAAGTGAAATTGATTCAACCCTCATACGAATTTATCATAGTCTAAACTGTGTAATATAGCATCAATCGATTCAATTAACAAACCAAAAATTGGGTACATTTTAATTAAAGCTAACATTAGCATTCATATGAACCTAGGAAAGATAATGTACACGACAAACATAACACAACTTATGCTCCTAATAAGAACTTTAACATTAGACAAAGTTCACACTTAACACCAGTAAAGTAACTAACTTACATACAAAACGTAACCAATTATACTTTTTCCAAGCATATCTCTAACTATTAACGTTAATCTCTTAACATTGAACCAAGTAAAATTTAATCAAAAAATGGATCATAACCATACCTAACCTTCATAATACCTAGATGAGTAAAGACACAAAAAGTAAAAGTTTTTAGGCTTATCTTCTTTTAACTCCACGCCCCCCGTTCAGAAAATACAACTGTCTGAAACATGAAAAAAGATTTTATGCTTAACCACTTGATAAATTGATGCCATACTTATTATTTTGACCCTCTGGCAGGCGAATACAAGCAAGTAGCAGTCGCCCATTCGGTTTACGATTTAATATAAATGACACATCGGTGGGAATAACGAAACTCCTCGTGAATATATCAACAACAAGCGTAGAGATGCGGGGAGACGTCAACGTATCAACACTGCGAAAAAACTATCCTACTGAAGAAAATAGTGTATAAACATCCCTTAAATTTAATGAGATTCTTTCTTTAAACCAATCAGAAGAAAGTAACAAGAATACGACGTACGAATGAACCTATCAGTTCAAAAGGTATATATTCTCGTTCAATAACAAACAAACAACACACACAACAACAACAGATAACATAGTACAAAGATAAGTTCTTTAGATACTAAACAACGAATATAATGCTAAACAGTAACATGTTTTCACATATAATAAAGCTAACATAGCCATAAACAGAAACTAAGAAAATAATGTACAACGAGGAATCTAACAAAACTTAAGCACGAAATAAACTGTTAACATTAACAAAGTTCACACTTAACACCGTAAGTAAGCTGACATTGCACAACAAAACGAAAAAAGGGATGAGTTAGAAGAACTAACCTATTAACGTTTATTAATCTCTCCTTGACACTTTTACCCTATTAATATTGTTTAATTTAATCATACAGAGCAGCGAAAGTATGCTAGTAACAAAGTTTCACATTAAAAAAGCTAACATAACCCTGAACTAATAATATTGTGTACAACGACAAACCTAACACACCTTACGTACAAATAAACCAACATTAAAAAACTTCCGCACTTAACAGGCAGCAAAGTACCTAACACATCGTACAAACGTAATTATTCACACTTTTGCAAGCCATATCTCTAACATAGTCATGTTAATTTAACATAACATCGTATACTTAACAAAGTTTAGCATAAAAAACCTGTCTAATCACTCATGAAATGACAAAGAATTTAATGCTAACCTAAACAAATGTTTTACTCAACTTAATATTAACAAAAATCATCATAAACCTCGTCTAAATATCATAACCCAGCGAATAAGTGCAAACATAACAAGTTTTAACCAAACATAAAAAATAACAAAATTTTATCGTGACATACATAAAAACAGTCTTTGAAGTAAAAATATCACAGTAAACCCGTAGAAATAAGTTTTTTAAACTGATTTTAAAGCAGTAAACAGTAAATCAGTAAACCAAACCACCTTCCTATCCCCTACCCACCCACCTGCCTGTGATCTAATGAGCTATTGATTCAAGTCATATTTCGAGTATCATTTCTAATGGTATAAATATAACATTAAAAATAATTCCAATTTTCAAGTAGCGAGAATATATGCTTAACAACCAAAGTTTTAGCATCATAAAGCTAACATATCATACCCGCAACTAGAAGAAAATGTTACCAATGCAACCTAATATACCACTGCGTAGTGAAATTATTTCAAGCTAACATCCTGAAATTCCCTAGTTTAGCAAAGTAAAGTAGCAAACAGGTCCATTACAAATAATCAATATTTCCACTTTCCACGCACATCAACAACAGCGTAAAGTGTATCTGATCTAACAAAATCCCTTAACAAAGTGACAACTATCAAGACACCAACACTTGAAGATGAATGGACACTATCTTCTCAAGAGTGTCACCGTCAAAAAGTTAACAATCATTTACACTCATGAATAATCGTAGAACATCTACCAAATCTAGGGCAAACCTAACATTCCGCAACAAAACTTAACCTCGCTCACGGTTCGAACAATCATACATGTTAACACAGTAATATTACAAAAACTCATCATTTTCTCTAACAAAATCAGTGTATTTCACATTTCATAGTAATATTTAACATAACGTACCCTTATTTACGATAAACAGTTACATTAACCAAATATCTAAAGAACACATTCCTTCCAAGATAAACAGAGGGGAGGCGCCAATGAAGGGTGTATCCTGAGAGGGGATCACCCCGAGAGGGGGTAAGCGGGCCTTTTTAGGCCGCACAAAAGGTCTGAGGCTTACCCTCCTTCGAGGGTGTAACCCGCTAATTATAAATTAATCATATATATATATATATATATATATATATATATATATATATTATATAATAATATAATATATATATATAATAATATATATGATTATAATATGATATAAATAATAATATTATATATTATGTATATTATATATATATATATATAGTAATATTATATAATATATATATATATATAGATATATTAGAATAATATATATATATATATATATATATATATTATATATATTAATATATTATTATATATATAATATATATAGATAATATATATACTATAATAATATTATATATATATAATATATAATATTATATATATATATATTAATATAATGATATATTATAAATATATATATATATATAATATATATATATAATATATATATCGGGTGCGGCTGCTCGTCGTACAATTTATAGGTGTTTGCATCGGAAATTCACACACACAAAAATATATATTATCAATTATATATTATATGATAATTATTTAATATATATATATAGTATATATAATAATATTATTATAACTATTTATATATATATATAATATAGTAAAAATATTTAAATTTTAATTATTTTTGTTACTTACCTATATAAGTTTGAAATAAATAAATCAAATTTATTTATTTTAAAAAGAAAATCGGCTCGCCGTTCTTTAGAACTCATGGGACTACTAATAGCCCGATTTTATTTATTTAAATTTAATTTGGTTTCCATAACCTCATTTTGTGCACTTCTTATTTGGTCTTAAATGAGATATTTCTCCATTTTCAAAATTATTTATCTTGTAGTTAAATTATTTATTCATTTAGGATATTTATTGAGTTAAATAAAAACTAAAACAAATATCTAGACTTAAATTGCATTGCAGGGTGCGTGTATGGCATGGCAGCACCAGCTCGCTGAAGCGCTCGCTCAAAATGGCGCGCTGAGCGCGAGCGCTGCCGGTGTAAAAACTTACTCGCGCCGGCGAGAAGTTGTATATGAATAATAGTATAAAATTAACTATAGACATTTACCGGCGTATAAGATAAACTTTATTAACATATCTTTTATTTGGAAATTGGAATGAAAAATTCGATGAAAATGCCTCAAATGAAATAGTTCTCAGATAGCATTAACTTACTATCGATTCTATTTTTTTTTATTGCTCTGTAAAAAATAAAAGGGCCTATATATATATTGGGTTTAATCCTATCTCTCTCTCTCATCTCTCTCTCTCTCTCTCGTCTCTCTCTGTCTCTCTCTCTCTCTCTCTCTCTCTCTCTCTCTCATCTCCTCTGCAAGATATATATATATATAATATATATATATAGTATCATTATATATATATAATATATATATCATATCTATATATAATATTATATTATATAATACTTATATATATATTATATATATATATATAATATATATATATATAATAGATATATATATACATAGATATAGTATAATATATATATATTTATTATATTGTGTTAAATACTATATGTAATTATCTTAATAGATATATTATTATATATAGTATGTTATGTATGGTATATATATATAGTATATTTATAACTACTTCATAAAAGCAAAATAAACTGATGACAAAAAGAAAAATCAAGAAATTTTAAAAAAATGAGAAGTAAAGGACTTTTCGTCAAGTTTTTGAGGTTCAGTTTTGCAGATTTAAAATGTCTAGTGAAGAGTTGTCAAAATGATTCAAATGGTTATTCTTCGCAACATTACTTGTACTGTTTGACCACTTCAAGCAAACTTGAAAGGGGGATATATATAATTAGTATATATATATATATATATTATATATATATAATAATATAATATATATATATTATATAATACGTATCATATTATATATATATATGTATTATTAATATATATATATAATTTATATAATATATAATATATATATATATTATATATAATATATTATATATATATACATATATATTATATATATATAATATATATTATATATTTATTATATATATATAATAGATATATATATATATATAATTATAATATATATATTATATATATATATATAATAATAAATTAAAATAATACACTAGTTACCAAACAATTACCTGAAATCTCAGAAAAAAAAGCTTCTCAAAAAATAATTTTCAAAAAAGCCTCCCTTTAATAAGGAAATGGTTCTATTATTCCATTTTGGAAATATTACTAATTTAAATACACAACTTAAATAAGATTTCAAATCCACATAGTGTCAATACATCCTAATCATATCAAAGATCAAAAGCTTCATTTTGCACGATAATTATAATAATATAGGAGCCTAATAACCACTGCTTTAACTAAAAAAAACATTAATAAAACTGATTTTAATGAATATTATTAAACATATTCTTCTTACAATTATTCATTTAATTATAAAGGGAGGAGTTCTGACAAAATATATTAGGCCTATACACTTCTAGCTTCAAAAGCAAAGCTGATTTGCAACTATCACAAGTGTATGATTTCCCTGGGACGGATTGAAATATGACATGTTGAGCCGCATAATTCTTGTAATAATTGCTTCCGTACAGAGACGAATCTTTAAATTTCACAGTCTATTCAAGGGGGCGATCCGATTAAGAAAAACAATGCGGGTCGTTCTTCAGTATACAACCACCTGTCTGTAGGTTACTTAAAACGTCTGACGCGGGTATATTTTCACCACCACCATTCTTCTCGTTCAAAAATTAACGTGGCACATTGCTGTTGTAAAGTTCTGCAACGATCATATTGGTCTGACATCCTTGATAACAGCGCTACTTCAACGACGCAATTTCTTTTCAGTTAAATAGATAAATCATTGGGAAGTGTTATCATTAATAAGACCTGCCAATTTAATCTTCTAGATTTAATCTATTAAAAAATTAAAAACGAATAAAATACATAAATAAGGTTCCCCTAGTGCTAGTGTCTATAATGGCAAGTGGTTGCGCAAACCTAGCAACCCCAGGCCCACGAGCCGCCCCTGACTACTATATATATATATAATATATAAATATATATATAAACTTAAATATATAGCAATATATAGTATATATATTATATATATTTACTATATAGATATATATATATATATATATATATACTATATATATAAATATATACTATATTATTATATATATATATACATATATAGTATAGTATATATATATAGCTGATATATAATAATTATATACATATATATATACAATTATATTATATATATACTACACCCATTATCACTATCAGTATAATATATATATATACTATATAATATATATAGGTATTATATATATTATATATATGATATATATATAATATATATATAATATATATATATATATATACTATAATAAGTTATATATATATATATATATATATAATATATATATATATCTATATATACTTATTATAGTATAAATAAGCTACTTCCGTTGTATTATTTTCATATTATTGATTGATTTATTATTATTATCAGTTATTATTATTATTATTATTATATTATTATTATTTATTATTTATTATTATTATATTATTATCGTATATTATTATTATAGTTATTATTTTATTTTATTTCGATATTATTATTATTTATCATATTATACTTATATTATTATTTATTATAATTATATTGAATTATTAATTATTATTATATTAATTTTATTATTATTATAATTATTATTTTCATTATTTATTATTATTATTATTTATTATATGTATCTTATTATTATTATATTATTATCTATTATTCATTATATTTATCATTATATTATTATATTATTATATCATTATTATTTAATTATTATTATTATTATAACTATTAAAACGTAATTTAATTTAAATATACCATTCCGTCCCCTTGAAACGAAATAAAATTGCTCTTTTCACTTCTATATAAACAATTCCATTGCTTTTATTATTATTTATTTGAGGCTTCACAAAATTGGGAAAGAGTAGGCAATTATAGAAAAATTAAAGCTTTCTATATTATTATTAATTAATTATTATTATTATTATTATATTATTATTAATTATAAATTATTATTATTATTATTATCATTATTTATATATTATTATTATTATATTATTATTCATTATTATTGATTATGATTGTACTTATTGATTTTTTTTCGATTTTATTTTTCTTTACTTTTTTATTTATTTTTTAACTTTTTCGATCTAATTTCAGTGTTTATTTTTATTATATTTATTTTTTTAATTTTTAATTTTATACTTAAAATGTCATTATTAGTGTTATATTTTCGCCGTTCAATGCACTGGTCATACTCAATTTCCTGTTCGTCTGTTTTTTTTTCATTTTCATTTTCAGTTTTCATTTTTCATTATATTTCGATTTTTTTATTATTATTTGTTATTATCTATTATTATTTATATATGATTATTATTATTATTATTACTTATTATTATATTATTATTATATATTATTAATTATTATTATTATCTATTATTATTATTAATTTAACTATTATTATAAGAATATATTCATATTATTAATTAAAATTTTATATTT
The DNA here is from genome assembly GCA_015478945.1 of Trachelipus rathkii. Lineage (NCBI taxonomy): Eukaryota > Metazoa > Arthropoda > Malacostraca > Isopoda > Trachelipodidae > Trachelipus > Trachelipus rathkii. Next base: position 27,028 of record JABUQX010074276.1, on the reverse strand, counting down.
ATTGATCATAATCATTCATTATTATATCTGATTTCTCCTCTGGCTCCACACTTCTTCTAACTCACTCCATAACCTCTCCTGGCTTCCTCTTTCCTAGTCTCCTCTCTCTCATCTTCTGGTCATCATCTTCCTATCTCTCTCCTCTCAAATCTGTCGCTCTGGCTAACATTTTCTCTTACTCTCTATTCTCCTCTCCTCCTTCATTATCTTTATACTACCACTATCTTTCTCCTAGGACCTCTCTGCTCTCTATGTTCTCCTCCTCCTCTCCTTTCTTCTCATCTACTCAATCTACTCTTGCTATCTCTCTGCTCTCTCTTCCTCTCTATTCTCTCTCTCCTCTCTCTCTCTCTCATGCTCCTCTATTCCTCTCTCTCTTTCTACTCATTCTATTACTTTACTACTTGATCTCTCATCCATTTATCTCTACTCTAGGCTTTCTCACTAATCATCTTTTATCATCATCACTTGCTATCATCATTATCTTCCTCTTTCTCTTTATTTTTCTCTCTCTCTCTCCCCCTCTCTTTCTCTTTCTCTGCTCTCTCTTTCTCTCTCTCTCTTCTCTCTTCTCCTCTCTTCCTACTCTCTCTCCTCTCTCCTCTCTCTCTCCTCTCTCTCTCCATCTCTTCGTTCATATCTTTCCTCTGACTTCTCTCCGCCATGACTCACTCTGAATACACTGTCGTCTACACATCTCTGCTCTCGTCCTATCTCTCTATCTCTCCTCTCTCTCTCCTTCTCTCCTCTCTACTTTCTGGTCCTCTCACTCATTCCTCTACTGTCCTCTTCCTTCCTCTCCTCTCCTCCCTCTCCTCTCCTCTCTTCCTCTCTCTCTTCCCTAACTAGCCTCTCCTCTCCTCTCCTTCTCTCTTCCTTCACCAGTATCACTCAATCACACAAAAAACTAGTCTTTGCCAAACAAACTGCTTGTTGTGGCCCTTCTCGCACTTTTAAGAAAAACTTATATCTTCCTTCCTGGAGCTCTTCATTTAAAGTTACTCCGTCCAGGGCTAATCATACACACCCTTGGCCACCTCTGAATTGACCTCTTCGTAAACACTATTCACGGGATGATAGCTCTCGATAACTCTAGTTTTAATTTCACATATGGACTCTTGAACATCACCCTTTTTCACTTATATATTGTTATACTTTGTCATTCTTTTTCTAATTTTAGTTTAATCATGACCCCTTTCTCAACTTTAAAAATATTTCTTCAATATAACAAGTATGATATTTATTACTTACAATCATTAATCAATTACAGCAAGACAACTTTACACTGGAGGGTGTAGATCTCTATTTAGGCTATTCACTGTTTCAGCTTATAACACTAGGTATCTTGCTTACACCAAACTATATCCTCCTATGTGTCAATAGTTCAATCCCCTCGCGATTGTTTCTGACCCTCTTTGACTCCTCTTTGCGAGCATCCGTTCTACCTCTCTCAATTGCAATTATGAACGCAAATATTAGCGCACTTTTTGTTATCTGATCTTGACCTCATGCAACGCAACTTAAATTAGCGCCATAACAACTTTAATTCATTGAGTAAAAAATATATATGTAGGTTTAAAACGGTCAAGGGAGCCAATGTCAGATTATCACTTGCCAATTGGATCTTAAAACACTTATTGAAGCGATCAAGATCGAAGAATAGACCTTTATAAAACGCTTTTAGAGTCATTTTAAATCGATTTACTAAAAGGTATGCAATGGGAGTAAGTTTTAAAACCTTAAGAATGAAGGGAACATCGTAAGGAGTATGAAAAAGAGAGCGAAAATCAAGCTCCATGAAAAAATAAGCGTTTTCATAAACACATCAAAATCATGTTTAGTAAGTAGAAGGTGTAATAACAAAATGATCGGAGAGTCATAAAGAAGTTTTAGCAGTAATAACCTGAGAAGGAGAATAATAGGAATTGTTAGGCATACATCAAATAGTTAGAAGGAGCATGAAAACTGAAAATAACTGTTATCCTTTCTAGCAACATGTACTCTTTTTAAAGTCTGGTGAAATCGCTCTATAAAGCCGTTAGATTGGAAATGGAGTTCGGAGGTTCTCAAGCTACGAAAACCGATGAGATGAGATAACTCAGCAAGAAATTCACCATCTTTATCAATGCAAAAGGGAATGCCATATCTAGAAACCTAATTAGGAAGGGCGAGTGAAGAGATTTCTCAATCGTATTTTGAATATATAAGAAAAACTACCATCCATTTTTTTTGTTTATTTCAAAGCATGTAAGGAGGTATAGAAACGTGATGCAAGGACTGTCAATGTCTATATTTGTATATTACTATCACAATGTCCAGATTGTGAAATTTTACACTGGAAGAAGAATTTAGCGATACGTCAGAATTATTTTAAATAGGTATTAATAAAATTTTTGTAGTCTAATATTAATTCGTGTAAGGTTTGAACATTTAAGTCATTTGAAATTTAAAGATATTCTGATCAAAGTTAAAAAGACAAAGATAACTATTGAATTTTTTTCTATTATTACTTTTTTTATTTCTTAATTTAAATAATAAAAAAGACTAGTTCTTTTTAGCAGTAAATTTCTATGTGAGAAAAGAATTTAAATTTTTAATTATCATAATGTTTTTCAAAATAATTGTAATAAATATCCCTCTGACAGTTTCAGACCGTTATTTTACTTTCTAATTTTGAAGCTTAAAATTTTTCCGCCAAAAACAAAAAGATAAAAAAAATCGCGGGAAAAGAAGCAGTTAAAATTCTTTGCAAAGTCGCTCGTAATGAATAAATAATAATAATAATAATAATAATAATAATAATAATAATAATAAATAATAATGACACCATCACTCTATGTAAAATAATTACGTTAAATAATAAGCAATTACATCCCAGAGTCAATCAGTCCACAACCATTTGCCGCCCATTACAAACCACCCATTCTCTCCTTATCATGGCACCTTAATTTTACATTCTCAGGATCTCTGGACATAATCAAATCTAACATTATACTTATCATCATAACTTATAATAATAGGAAACTCATTTATTACGGTAATTCAACCTCGAGGTAATACTCAAATTATCCCACTTCTCTTCTCTCGCATAATAAATATTTAATAATAATAATAATAATATTAATAATAATAATAATAATGATAATATTATTATTATTATTATTATTATTATTATTATTATTATTATTATTATTATTATTATTATTATTATTATTATTATTATTATTATTATTATTATTATTAATTATTATTATTTTTTATTATTATTAATTAATTTATTGATTCATTAATTCATCTATTGATTATTCACTCTCCTTCTGATTCCCAACAACATATTATTTCTCATTATCTCCATCTTTTGTTATTATAATATATTATCCGGATTTAACTAAAATTTTATTAATTGTTTTCAATTTATTATTATTATTATCATTATTCCATTTTACCAACGAACTATAATGAACAACCCATATTCACTTTACATAACATAATAATCTTTTCATTATTATTTATTTTATTACTTTCATTATCATTTAATACAGTGATTCATTCCACTTTATTCATTTATTTCATATATAACTTCATATATATATATTATTATTATTATTCATTATTATTATATGAATAATAATAATAATAATAATAATAATATAATCTAATATAATAACTAATAATGAATAATAATAATACATAGAAAATAAACTAAAACGCATTTTCAGTAGTTATTTACTGTTATAGGTATTATTATTGTCTATTATTATTAAAAGTGTTTTTTTTTTTATTTTTTCATTATTTTTCATTATTTATTATTATTCTATTCACTTATACATTCATTACTTTCTTCACTATTATATATTCATTACTTTCTTCACTATTATACATTCATTACTTTATTTACTTATTTTATATACTAAACTCTAATTTACGTATTTATTGCTACTTATAAATTATTACTTATTATTGGATTATTAATTATTATTATTATTATTATCAAGAAATTTATTAGAAATTTAATTAATTTTATTTATTTTAAATTAAATTTAAAAAAATTATTATTATTATTATTATTAATTATTTTGATTATTATTTTTAATATAATTTAATCAATCATAATATAATAATAGATAATCAATACACTCACTATGATAATCACAGTACATTTTACACTCCTTGTAAACTTAAAATACTAATTGGGATAAACTATTAAAGAACAACAAAACTATTTTTAAAACCCTATTACTATAATTATTACCAGACATAATCATTTTAATAATACAATATCATTCATAATAATGAAACATAATTGTTATTATTATTTCATATTGATCTATTAATCGCATTAGATATTACATGGACCTTAAACAATATCAATGTCCCATGAATATAGTTTCATTATTATTTGATTATTGGTTATTATTATTATTAATTCACTCTCACTTATTATTATTATTCATTTAATTTAATTCAATTCAATTATTAATATTATTATTATCTATTATTATTATTATTATTATTAAGTATTATTATTAAGTATTATTAATACTTATTATTAAGTATTATTACTATTAAAGATTATAATTAAATAAATTTAATAATATTAAGTTAATTATTATATAATTAATTATTTTATATATTATTATTATTATCTCATCTCCATATATTTTATTATTATTATTATTATTAATTATTTCAATAATTTAAATGTAATTATTTAATATTATTGTGATGCTAATTAATACTCTATTAATTGATTATTATCTATATATCTCATTATTAATTTTTTATTTCTATTCATTATTAATATTCATTATTTTTATTAGTGGTGGATTAGTCCTAATTTTAATTTTAACTCACAATAATGAATAATAATAAACTAATAATAATACTATTATAATTAAGTAATATAATAAATAATAATAATAATAATAATAATAATAATATTAATTAATAATTAATATCTATTTTCAATTCTCTCCCTAAAAGACGGTTAGTAAGAACGCCAAGAAGACGACAGAACGAAGAAGAAGAAGAAGAAAGAAGAAGAAGATTTCTTCTTAGAAGACTAGATCAGAAAGACACAGAATGAAGAAGCACGCAAGAGAAAAGAAGGAAGAAGAAGAAGAAAATAAATTCAGTAATAATTAGATAACTTAATTATAATTTAATAAACTTTAATAATAATAAATAATAATAATAATTAATCAAGACAAAAATATGGATATTAAAGGAAACTACACGATAATAATCATTGTGGTTTTAAAAAGTTTTAATAAATGTTTAACATACAAATTATGTGACAGATTTGGTCCTTCACAGAGTATCTAACCTCAAAACCAAATTTGAACTTCATCACATATCCACATTTATTATTATACTTTTCAAGCCCACCAATAATATCCTTTTTATTCATAAACTCCTTGGTTGCGGTTTGTTTTGTCTGTGTTGATGTGGTTGTTGGGTTTACGGGGTTGGTGGGGATTGGGTTGTTGGGTATGTGGGTTTATATATTGATTGAGTCTTTTGTGGTAATCAACTCATAATGATGATGATGATGATGAAGATGATGATCGATGATGATGATGATGGATGATGATGATGATGATGATGATACATTTATATCATAACTAATATATAATTAATAATAGATGAAAAATAATAATAATAATCAATCTACTTACTAATATACTAATAATAATAATAATAAGGTAATAATAATTAATAATAAATAATAAATAAATAATATAATTATGAATAATAATACATAATAATAATAATAATGAAATCAATAACTAATAATCAATAATAAGAATAATAATATTATTATTATTATTCATTATATATTATTATTATTATTCATTATTATTATTATCTAATTATTAAATTATTAATTATTATATTAATTATTAATAATAAATAAAAAATAATCACAAATAATAAATAATAAATACATGCAATAATTAATAATAATAATAATAATAATAATATAAATTAATAATAATAATTAATTTATATATAATAATAATAATAACAGATAATTAATCAAAAGATAATAATAATAAAATAATATAATAATAATAATAATAATAATAGATCATTTAATAACATCACATAATAATAATAATATAATAATAATAAAAGTATTTACTTCAATGATATAATAAATCAAAGAGTTGCTATCAATCATATAATAATAATAATAATAATAATAATATATGAATGAATCTAATATTAATTAAATTAAATACATAATAATATTAATAATGAATAATAACAATAATAATAATAAAAAAATAATAATAATAATATAATAATAATGATAATATTATACATAAATAATAATAATAATAATTAAGAAAATAATAAAATAATAATACATAATAATAATAATATAAATAATAATAATAATAATATATGAATAATAATAATAATAATAATTAATAAAATAATCAATAATAATATAATAATAAATAATAATAAGATAAATAATAATGATAAATAATAAATAATAATAATTAATAATAGATTGGTAATAATAATAATGATAATAGATAATAATAATAATAATAATAATGAATCAATAATAATAATAATAATAATAATAATAATAATAAATAATAATCAATATAAATAATAATAATAATATAATAATAATAAATATTATTAATTTTTTATTATAATAATAATAAAATAGATAATAATAATGAATAATAATATATAATACTAATAATGAATGAATAATAATAATAATAAATATATAATAATAAATACATAATCAATAATAATAATAATAATAATAGTAATTGAATAAATGTATAATAACAATAAGATTAACTGGCATTGTTATAATAATAATAATGATTAATTAATAATAAATAATAATAATAATAATAATTATAATATAATAATAATAATAATAATAATAATAATATAATCAATAATAATAAATATTATTATAATTATTAAGTTATTATTATTTATTCGTTATTATTTATTATTATTATTTATTTTATTATTATTATTATCTATTAATTATTATTCATTATTATTATTTCATTATTTCTATTAATACTATTTATGTGATTATTATATCATTATTATGTATTATTACTTATTATTTTATTATTATTATTAATGATAATAATGTATAATTAATAATAATATAATATAATATAATAATAATAATAATAAATAATGAATAATAATAATAATAGATGCAAATAATAATGAAATAATAAGTTGATAAAGGTCATGTTCAGATGGCATTAACTCGTGGCGTCCTTCCATTTTGCTCCTTTCTTAATTTCTAGCTATCCAGCCGCGGCAATCCTTAAATCCCTCTCAGTGGACATATTACACAGAAAAATAGTGCTCACAACTCAGCGGCGCGAAAACAGCACACATAACAAATATATATGACTATATATTATATTCTATATATATAAGTATATATATAATATTATATATATTATATATATAATATATATATATATATATATTATATATATATATATGTTATATATATAATATATATATTGATTGGTGATGCAGCCGGATCTCTGCTGCCGGCTTGGCCGGAGTTTGGACCTTTTTCAATGTCTCCGGCTCATTCCCTCTCAGTCGAGACCTATAGCTTTGCAAAGAAGAGTGTTATCAACTTTTTTATAACAAATTATTGTAATAAATTGTCTACAGTAGATGAATGAGACATTTTAATGAAAGATTGAAGGTAACTACTAATTTAAACAAATTTGAACATAGTTTTTCTGTTTTTAATTGTGTTTTTTTGGTAATGAATATGTTTAAATTGGTTAATGTCGCTATTTATTTTCATAGTATTCATGTAACGATATATGAACTACCATTTCGCTGACAATTGACTTATTACTTATTATACTTATTACATTACTTATGAATTATTGCTTATTATACCATTTCCTTTCGGAAACCAAAATGACTATTTAATACCTTTCCAAAAGCATGATAATGTGTTGATTAACTTGATTTTAAAAAATATAGTACAGAACTGGAACCGCAACTTAGTTCGCTAGATAGGCGAACAAAATAATCTTAAAAATATAACGGTTGAGTTTCCGTTAAATGTTTTATGCTTGTGGTAAGTGGTGTATAGTGGCGGTAGCTACTAAAACTATGTTGTTATTCAAACTATTAGGTATTATTATTTGCAAACTACTTGAAAGACTAAGAGGCTTTTTTTAAAAGAAAAAAACCTAAATTAATTCTGAAAATTTTTTTAAATTAAAATATTAAACTCGCGGACAAATTTAAGGCAACAATCGTTAAATTTAATTTAAAATTCTTTCATATCGGGAAAATGTAGGGCTAGAGTTTGTTTTTATTTGGTTCATACTAACTCGGCAGAGCTTCGTTAGAGCACCCACAAGAAGTTATAAATGTATATAACCGTAATGTATGACAGTTGTGTTGGGAATTAAATGGCATAGTATAAAGAAAACGAAAAAATTTGGATATGATGATTTTATTAATCAACAACAATGTGCTACAAATTACAATGTGAATGCCGAGCATATAAGCTGTCTACATAATTAGGGTTGTCACCCCCCCTCTGGCCGTTTCCAGCTTCCTCCAAGCCAAGCGGCGATTCGGCATTGATGAAATAATCGTGGAGATGGTCTCTTGCGGGATGTTGTCTCATTATTCGTCAAAGCGTTTGCAAGCTCCTTGAGTGTGGGACGGAGGATGTTCACGGGCTCGAACACGCCTATCCGACCAAAATCTCAAACATGTTCAACTGGGATTCATGTCCGGGCTCCTCGGAGGAATAGGCCAAGGAAGTTTGACCCCTACTCTGTTGTGGGTACCGTTGTGACGGACCTGTGCTGTGTGTGTTGTGGCGTTTCATGGAGTAACAAAAATTGGACGCCATTGAAGGGCAAGATCCAATGTTTTGCTCGGGCTGAGACTTATTTCCACCAACCCTACCTAAAGAATGGGACATAAAATTCCGGAATTTTCAGCCGATTTTCACTATATAAAAATAAAAATTTTAGCTTTTTTTTTTTTGCCCTCTAAAACACTGATTTTTTTTCGGATGTTTTTTCTGTGTCTGTTAAGTCATCCTTTCAGAATTCATTAAATTTTTTCAAAACACTAATGTTTTTTTGATCATTCTTGTAGTGCAATCAACTAACAGCAAATTTTTTTCGAAAATGAACTTCAACACTTCTGAAATATGCATAGATAGGTCATTTACCTACCAATAATTACGTAGTACATTTTCGATTTTTTTGGGTGTTGTGCTCAGGCCGTTGTCCAATTTCCAAAACGCCACTTTTTTTTGAGTTTGAAAACTGAAAAATAGGCGATAATTTTTTTCCGTTTGGGCGAAGTAGATGAAATTTTCAGGGCATATGTAGTCGTGGGAGATGCACGTTTTTTACTTAGATAATTTCTTTGTATATGCATTAAATTGGATTTGTTCTTAGTACACACTTTCAAAAAAAATGTTTTGTTAATGTTTTTTTGAAAAATTTTCTATTGAGTATACAAAAATTTACTGTCAAAAAAGATGCCATTCTTGTGGCCGACTATACCAAGGCCCTGAACGAATTGATGTTGACTCGGCCACAAGAATTAAAAAAAAAATGTCGTAATAATACTAATAAAAAAAAAGTGGGTTTAAAAGAAAACGTTCGAGAGCAAAATATGATAATCACGTTCAGTATGGAAAACGAACTTGGAATGATCATAGTTAATAGTACAATCTTTCTGCATTTCAAGTTTGAAGTCATTTCGAAAACTACTGGTAGTGATGCTCAAGAATTTCAAAAACATGGGTTTTGAAAAAATTGAAAATTCTGAAAGAATGACTACATACACAGAAAAACACCGGAAAACAACGTTTTAGAGGGGAACAAAAGCTACATTTTGGTGTTTATATAGTCAAAATCGGCTGAAAATTCCAAATTTTATGTTCATTTTTAGGGGGGAGGGAAATTTGGGCTACACCAGAGCAAAATATTGGATCTTGCCCTGAAGGGCGCAAAAGACACTACATACTCTTGGAGGATGTCTTCCGCATACCTTTCAACCGTTAGGTTTCCTCTTTTCACGACATGCAATACCGCGCCACCTTCAAAAGGAATCCTTGGGGAGATATTGCAAGCAGAAAAGAGCTCACCTGCAGTCTCCAAACTCGGCCGACGTCCATCTGGTCCATCGTAGTGCGGAACCTCGACTCATCTTGTGAAGAGTACATTTTTCCCCCATTGGTGGAGTGTACCAATCTCCATACGTTTGAGAGAAAAACGTGTTTGCAATCTGGCAACCCGATGCTTCCTGGTCAGGAGAGGGCCGAGGGAAGACCTTCTAGCACGTATTCCACGTTCATTCAGTCGTCTTCTCACTGTACGGTCGGAAATGAGTATATGTCTGACATCTCGAAGTCTGGGTTGTAGCTTTACGCTTGTTTGGAAACGATCACGAAGCACTGCCAGATGGAGGAATCTGTCATCTCTCTCGAACGTCGCCGCCCTCGGGCGACCCTGACTATGTCGTTCTAACGGTCGCTGCCAGTCTCCTGAATCCGACGAATGGATTCTACTGACCGTCGATTGGTTTAAACCGAGTTGCTGAGCCACCTACCTATCTCTGGGAATGGCCTGTTTCAGACAGTGTGAAATAACCTCTTATGGCTACGTTCCTCTTCGCAGCCGATGTGTCTTGTGGCAGCCTTTGTTAAGCTACGACTTACAGCATACGGTTTGTGCGGTTAGTTGGTTGGTGTCTTGAATTCTTGTTCTCCTATGAACGTACTTTCGGGATTTCGTAATTTGGCTTGGTTGTCTTTATTATGCCATTTAGTTCCCTATACAATGTGGTGACATACGGTATATACATTTATAACCCTGTGCAACACTCTGAAGTAAGGTATGACGGCCAAAATAAACCCTATAACCCTAGCAATTGCATTTACAAAAATGAAAGAGTTAAAAATATATTTACGGGTGATGCGTTAAATTTGTCCGTGCGAGTATATATATACTATATACTATATATCCTATATAGTATATATATATACTATATATAAATTATATATATATGTATATATATATATTATATATATATATAATATAATTATTATGTATTATAATATATACATATATACTATATATATATATTATATATATAATATACAATCACGACATACATACATACATACATACATTTCTGCCGACCTGACCCACCTTAATTTGGAGGGGTCACACCGCATCCATAAAGCCGGCCACTGCTCTTGGGCGATTCCCGCAGGTCCGAGGAAGGGAAGTTAACGCGAAGGTTGGTACGGAGGGGCGCTCGAGGGGGCAGGGCACTACCAGAATGGACAGTGCTCTTATTGTGTTTTCCTGGGATATACCGAACGCTCTCTGTGCAGAAATGGGGGAAACTACGGTTGTCAAGTTTGTAATCTGAATTTATATGTGGCAGAAGATTTGGTGTGCGGTGAACGCTTGAAATCTGCTCCGAGCGAGGTTAATTTGGTCTCTTCTGTGACAGTGATTCTTCCTGTAGGGGAGATGTTTAGGGAATGGTTTATAGTGTATACTGTTCGTTTGTTAGCTTCTGTCAGGTTAGTTGCTCTCCGCCCTCTTCGCTCATTGCTCTTTGTCGGGATCATGATTATTCTAAGGTACGTGGTTGTGTCAGGTAAATTTGAATTGCTGGTGGGTTGGATGTGCGCGCTTACGTTATCTTTCTGAAGGGAGTGTGGTAGGGTTGGGTATGGGTTTCGTTCATTGTCCGGGAAGGTTTGTTGGGGGAGACAGGGTTCGAGGTGTTTAATTTCCGTTTGCGGTTGAGAGTAATATGGTCGATGTGGGGGGAAGAACGTCATGTGTGTCATAGGTAAGTCTAATATTTTTTGGGTTTTATTTGGGGAGGTTGTTGTTCAACATATAAACTATGGATGATGTGATTGGTTGGCGGTCTTGGTTTGAGAGTGATGGGGATTTGTGGTGGGGAAAGCAGTCACTATTGGTGATAACCAAAATTTAATAAGTTGTAAGGTATTCTTGGGGTTGTGGGGGCTGTATTCTTAAGTGGATGTTGGGAAATGAGACTGGATGGTCGTCTGCGTACATAATTAGTTTGGTGGTTGGTTGTTGGGGTGGTAATCTGCTGTGAAGAGAATTGGAAGAGAAGAGAATGGGCCTGTGGTCGCCTGCCGTTTTTGTAGTTTCATGGGCTTGTAGGTTTTTCATGAGGACGGGGTATGGGTGTAGCTTAGGAACGCACTTTATGTTTCTAAGGGGAGATTGAAGATTTTGTAATAAGGTGTTATGTGGGAGTGAATGCTTTGTTATGCGATGCTGTGAGTATGGATACTGTGTGAGGATTGGTTAAAGCCATTAATAATGTGTTGTGTGAGGAAGGTGAGGCTGTTGTTGTTGATGTTTGCTTAAATCGTGTTGAATTCGAGGGGTCTGTGGGATTTGTTTAATATATTCCCCGAGTTTTGCGATGGGAAGGAAAAATTGGCGATTAGATTAGATGGGAATTGGGCTTTTTGTTAGTTTGGGAGAATGAATGTGTTCAGATGGGGGGTATATAATTGGTCAATATTTGTTAATCGATATTTAATAAATGTTTTCCTAGTTTCATGTGTAAATGTTTTAGTACATTTAGCAATAGGTTCTTGCATTGTCTCTGATTATTTGGGTGTGATGGGAGGAGGTTTGACTATATATTATATTAGTTATACATATTATTAATATATATGTATTAATATATTATAATAATATTTATATATAATATATTTAATTTATTATTATTATCTTCTATATATATATTTATAATATTATTATATTATATATTTTAATTATTATATAATTTATAATTTATTGTGAATATAAATTGATAATATTATATTTATATATATGTATATATAATATATATAATTTATATAAATAATAATTTATATATATTATTATAATTATATCTTATATAAATATATAATATAATATATATAATATGTCTGTTTTTTTTAAATAAGAGTTGTGAGTCCCACTTTCAATAATCCTTCTCTTATTCATTAAATTTACGTCCTCAGTGTTCGGTCCTTTCATTCCTGTTTCTGTTATAAATATCTCAAGTTTCTCGAGGAGACCCCGATACGACGAGGAATCTTTTTTACCATTTTGGCTGGAATAAGTTGTCGGATTATCTGTAATCTTTGTTCCAGAGCTATACTGGGTCGTGGGGAATTTCCGGGAGTGTGGAGCCATTAGAGTATTATCTTAGGGGAGCATATTTATTAAAAAGGTTTAACCTCTCTTTCCAAGGGCCTGTCTTTGGGCTGAGGCTTCGTCTTAAACTTTCAGAACCATTAATTAATTCGGATTCCCAAATCTAATATCACGGACAAAAACCGCGTCTTTATACGTCATTTGGTTTTTGACATTTCGCATTTTGGATTTAGATTTTGGCTTTGAAAATGTTAATAACAAGTTTTCTTTCACTATTAACTGAGAACATGCCGTTTTACTCTGCCTAAAGTAGCCTATTTTTCCAACCCTTGCTTCTAATCATTAGCGATCTGAGTATGTGGCACTTTGGTGTCGTTTACTCCTCATCTCATTTAAATTCATATGTAATTTCGTAGGGAAGATGTTTTTACCTTTTCTCTCTTGAGCTTACACATGAAGACTTACGTCCGATGGTAATCCTGGGTTCAAATTTTTCCTGAAGTTTGCACCCTGCTTTATAATTCCGTTTCTCAATTGATTCCCTCTAGTTGATAAATTCCCATCTCGATTGCACTGTGCGAAAAAGGGGGACATCTATCCACTTAATCTATCTGTATGTTTAGTTCAGTTTTGTAAAGTTTCGAAGATGAATACTAGGAGGATTTGAAAACGGCTCAATTAATTTACTGATTGCAGTAGGTTTGGTCAATCTATGTGTCTTTCGATTTTGATCTTTCTTTGGCATTTTGGTCTTCTCCTGTGACGCTGGCATATCGAAACTTCATACATCTGAACAAAGCTCTATATTTAACTCTGTCCTTGCAGTATCTACCTTTTCTAGGGAGCTCTGTTTTCTTTTCCGGGTCAGTAGCCGCTGTTAGTAAATAGGATAACGTTCTTATAATAACATGGTTGTTATGTGACAACCAAATTTCTTTCTACTTCAATGAGATTTCATACTTTCGTATTTTTCTGTAGTTACCGTCATACCCATTTTGATAGATCAAAAATTAGTACGCCTAGGGGGGCCGACTTTTGCAACTCTGATTTCCCCAATTTTATTGACTTGAAATAGGGTTTTTCATGCGGTTCCAAAATATAGTTTCCATCTATGATAAATACAATATGTAACCTTCTCCGAAACAAGTGAAACTTCTGTCACTTAATATTTTGTTTTTTTGTACTTAATTAAGGATCATTGGAAGGAGAAATGCGGATATCGAGTTAATTAGGACAGAAAAGAAAAAATGGTATCATAGCTCTCTTAGAATTATAATTGGGATAGATTAAAATACAGAAATTCTGTTAATAATGGAGTTTTTTTTTCTGATAAAGAGACATACAATCTAATTCAGGTTGTAAATTAGTTATTCAGATATACAGGAGATTTAGTTTATAAATGTGGTAGGAGTTACTTAATTAAAGATAATTTTAGTCAAAATTAAATTTGTGGATATCCCAGATTATGACAGACAAATTTGATGCGTGAGATAACTAACGATCGTTGTGAAATACAATCACCCTCTACATATTTCTATTTTTGTTCTGTTAGGTCAATATGTTTGTGCAATTAATTTTTTTATTTTTTCGTTTTTAATTTTTAATACTTTATTTACAATAACCAGTAGTTTGTTTAAGAGGTGACGTCAGAAGCAAATCAAAGTTCTTTAAGTGACTTACGTCAAAGCTATAAAACCTATTGCAATAGAAATATTTAAATTAATACAAGATAAAAGTAATTTCATGATTCAGATTTTTTCATTTTTTTTCTTCTTTCTTCCTTTTTTACTTCTTCTTCTCTCTCTCTCTCCTTTGGTTCTCTCTCTCTCGTCTCTGTCTCTCTCCTCCCTTCTCGCCATCTCTCTCTCTCCTCTCTTCCCTCTCCCTCTCTCCTCACTCTCTCTCTCCTCTTCTCTTTCTCTCCCTCTTCTCTCTCTATATATATATATATATAGAAGAATATATAATATATTAATATATAATATTATATATATCTATTATATATTATTAATATATTATATATTTTATATAATATGATGGGGGGAATAAATTCAGGCATTATTCCAGCCTGGGGACCGTGCCTCCGGCCAAGTATCCACTATGCATCACTAATATATCCCGTAAATTAATATATATATATACTAATATTTATATATATATATTTATATTATAATATAATTTATATATATGTCTGTGTGTGTGTGTTGTGTTGTGTGTGTGTAGGTGTGTGTGTGTTGTGTTTGTGAAGAAATAGGAAAGTGGAAGACGTGAGTGAGAGAAGAGATATCGGTGATAGTTTAGACGGCAATGTAGGGCTATCAGGGAGAAATAGTGATCTTTGAAGGTCAAATGAGGGAAATTTGTAGCAGTATACAAGTAAAGGATAATGGAGAACGGTTGTGTGGTGGTCGAGATATTCAATGTTGGGGGGTGAGAGTAAAAGATGAAAGATGTCTTGTCCAATTTATAAGGGAGGTTATGTCAAAGGTATATTATGAGTGTTGATAGGGTTAAATAATAAGATTTAAGTGAAGTAAAGATACGATTAACAGATGAGAGAAAGTGGTGGGAATCGAGATGTGTGAAAATTTTACCCTGAAGCTGGAGAGAAATTGCAGAAAGAAGAAACACGTTTTTGCATTCATTCTTGATTTGGAAGGCATATTATAGAGTGCAAAGAGGGAAGCTGTGGAATATTAGAAAGTTATGAATAAATGGTTTGCTATTATTGGATAAACATTTAACATGAAAATAAGAGGTGTGTAGGATTGAACGGAAGGTGGAAGTGGTTAAAATAAGGGCTGCCGACAGGTTGTGTTTTGTCTCCATGTTTGTTAATATTAATAATAGTGACGTTAAGGATATGGATAGATTTGGAAAAAGGAGCTGATATGAATCTGAATGAGAGTAATTGGGAGATAAGTATATTTTGCCGACGATTCTGTGTATTGAGATCAAAAAACTAAGTGATTTGTGCTTGAGTTTGAAGAGTTGCCCAGGAAAAGGATTAATTTCAGCTAAAAGTAAAGTGATGATATAGTGAACCCCAAAGAAGTACGATTCTCATTGGGTGGAATATATAAGGAAGTGGGATCTACAGAGACAACAGTTTGAATACTTAGATACGATAACTAGGCTTCGGAGGCAAATGAATGAAGAGATGATTATAGGGTTGAAAATTTTGAGATAAACAAGGGTCAGAAATTTGAAAATGGAAATTTAAACACAGAGTCAAAATGACATTTGTTCGAGTGTATATTGCAACTGTTCTGATATGGATGTGAGACGTGGGCATTAAACTCTAAATATGAAAAAAAAAAGAAGTAGTTTAGAAGTGAAGGGTTCGAGATAGTGGACTAAAGAGATGAATAGATTAGTAATGGGTAGGCTATTGCCGATAGTAAAAGTCTGAAGCATCAATACAAGAGGTATGGTACGTGCTTAGATGACAAAATGGACTAAAGGTTTTAGTCGAAGGGAGGCAATAGGAAGGGGCAAAAATGGGTGATTGAATGGAGTAAAGGAGCTATAATAGCAAGGGGATGTTTGGGTGAGGAGTAAGCGTGATAGGACACTTGGAGAAGAAAGTTAATGGAAATGTTCGTAGGGTGAATAGTTACTCCTCAAATTAGGTCATAAGCAAAATATTAGACTCAGTTGAAAAGTTTTACTCCTCAAATTTGTTGAGGAGTATAATATTAGTTTCAGTTGAAAAATTTTAAGCCTCAAAATATATAAGGAGCAAAATATTAGCTTCAGTTCAAATGTTTTATTCTTTAAATTAGGTGAAGAGTATAATGTTAACTTCAGTTGAATAGTTGTACTCCTCAAATTAGGTCAGGAGCAGCTTTTATATATTTTGTACATTTGAGTATTGTTAATGTGACATTTTAATGTTCTTAGTGTTAATGAATATTTTGTAAAGAGTCCTTTGTGTTAACGACATTTTTATTGAAAAATCCTCAGTGATAATGTCATTATTTTTAATTCGTAACTAGTGTTAATTTGACATTATTTGTCCTTATTGTTACTTTAACATTTCAATGGTATTAGTGTTAATACGACATAATTTGCAAGTTATTTGTGTGATTTGACACTTTATACTTTCACGGCTTTTTTTTACCTAGAATTAAATAAATGCGCAAAAACCTTTACTCATTATTTATTTGAATAATTAACCAATCATACACATTCTTACTAATACTGACTCACCGAAACTTCCACTTATATTCGATAAATTTGACGTCGCAAAGTTATCGGTAACTTTAAAATTTACTTTATATTTTTAATTTTCTAACTTATGTTTAATTAAATAAAACGATTTCTTTAATAAATCATTATTTTAAATATGGTTATTGTTTGTAAGTTTGAAGTACTTTTTACGTTATCATGCGAGGGCTTTGGTACGTTTTACATATATTATATATTATATAAGTATATTATACTATATATATTATACTATATATAATATATATATATATATATATATAATATTTATTATATATATTATAATATTATATATATATATATATATAAATATATATACTATATTATATATAGTATAATATGTTATAAATTAATATATATTATTATACTTATATATTAATATATATATTTTATATATAATATATATTATATATATTAGATATTTATATAAATAAATATATAATATATAAATATATATTTGTGTTGACTATGCAAAAAGTACCAATATAAACTAGCACGCTTATTAGACGCGGAAAAAAGTCGCCAATCGAAGTGACGGGCCAAGGAGGAATGAATACGGAAGTAAGACCCGGAAACGGCAGGAAATCGCGGTTTTGGGGGGTCTGTGAAGAGGAAAATTTATATTATTAAGTTTAACCTTTTAATTTGCTTTAATATTTACATTATATTAATATAAATATAATTATATATATATATATATATATATATATATTAATATAATATAGTATATATATTATATATAAAATATATCTTATAACTATAATATATATATATATATAATATTATATATATATATATAATAAATATAAATATTATATATAATTATATATCTGTTTTATGTAGTATTTATGCTCGTTGGAATTCTTCTGTTATATAAAATTCAATATAAAATTTAAAATTTAACATAAATAATTTTAACACGTTTGGCATTGGAACATGACTTATAGGAGAGTAGTAAGAATTCCGAAGGAGGGGTGATATTCGTCCCCACGTGCGAGCATTCCGATCTGAATTAGTATTCAAAGTATGGCAGTAGGCTTTTACTTTGTCTCCGATACCGATCACAACTTTTACTACCGCCTTCGAAGACTCATCAACTCATTTCTCCGAGTCCGATTATGAGGTTATTTTTTAATTTAAGTAATTTATTATTATATTTATATTGTTTACTTTATATTTAAAAACTAGTGTTTTAAAACATTGGATTATTCTACCATTTCCTAACATTCCATTCCTAAGAAGGTATATATATATATATATTATAATATATATATATATATATATAATAATATAGTATAACTATATATAATATAAATAATATTATTATATATATTATATATATTATTATATATAGTATTATTATATATATTATATAAGTATATATATATTATAATATATATAATATAATATATAAGTAACTTATATATCTATTTATATATTATATATATATATATATATATTTATAAGTATATATCTAATTATATATTTATATAAATATAATAATGATTATATATATTAATTATATATTATATATATTTATGTTGCGTTTGGCAGATGACGGTGAATCTCCGAATTAAGAGTGAGTTCTGGACGTGAAGGAAGGCCAAGTTCTGAAAGTCTTATGGAGGAGAACAGCGATTCAACCTTCATTCCAAAGTCTTCGCAGGACTCAAGCTATGTTCTCGACTAAGTTAAAAATGGAAGGAGATATCCCCAAGGTTCTTATGCCACTGAACGATTGACAACTGATCCAGTTCCCAGAAACAGAAAATTTATGGATTAATTATTTATGTTTTTATATAAATCTTTATTATTAACTATATGTTTATATTTATGTTATTCATTAAAAAGTGTTATTTTATATATTGTGTTTGAGATAATTTAATGCAACTGTAATTATTGTTACTATACTGACACTATACTACAAGATATATATATAAAAAAAATTTCTTAACACTACTATATAATATAGACGAACTCGTATTAATATATAGTAATAATAATAAAATAATAATAATAATAATAATAATAATAATAATAATAATAATAATAGGTGTACCTGATATACGTATCCGCATCATTTTCAATATCCGCCTACGCATCCGCGAATACTGATTCTAATTTTAAGCGGATAGCGGATATCAGGAATCCCCATTACCTAAGGAATGATTGTTCAAAATCCAAATATACAACTTACCAGTTAGTAAATTTAAATATTAAATATAGAGCAAAAATAAACATAAAAATAATATTAAAATTAGCAAAATAGCCTGTAAAAAAATAATTAAAGTATTAAAATTTAAATTAATAAAGCAGTCTATATATAAAATAACAACGTACAAATATATATATAAAAAATAAACAATGAATAAAAACAAAGTACAAATTATAATTGAAATAATATCAAAAAGTCAAGTTATAAAATAAACTAAACAAAATTGACTTTGAGTTTTGTTATATATTTTACAGAAGTACAGATGATGAACTTATAACATTTTCCATATTGGTTGCGGTTATGCGGGAAAGGTTAGAGAGGGTATACCAGTTTTGTTCACGTCCTGCACCCTGGTACAACAGATACTGAAAATTAAAAAGCAATTTATTCCATATATTCTTGGTTCCTCTATTTTTTTTCACTTATCACCACAGTTCACGGGTAAAGCCTTAATGGAGGAGAGGACGTAAAATAATAATAACAATGACAAAATTATAAACCCATGCCAACCCCATCTAACGCAAATTTTTGAGGTAAGCAAAGACGCAAGCTTTAAAGTGAGGGAGATTAAATTTGGCAGGAAGCACAGAAGATGGAAGAGAATTCTAAAGGACGGAGGTTATTGGAAAGAAGGAAGCTCAGCAGTGAGAAGCCTGTACTTCCCAATATCCACAAAAATATATGCGCAAACAACGTACCCTTAGTGCAATGAGGGCATCATGAGGATGGTGGCATACGAGTGGTCAGTTCCTTCCAGCACATGTCGCTGTGTAATTATAGAATGATTAAAGGTAAGTACTTTTATACAGATACTAAAGGTAAATACATTTGTACCGATATTAAAGGAAAGCAAACTTGGAAAGATAATGAAAATGTGTATTGAAGCTAAGTACACTTGTAGGGGGGTGAGACCACTGTATAGGTGTAATAACGAAACAGAAATCCCAACTTCTTTTTAAGGCCACTCATGCAAACGTTGTCATATGAGGTTCCCAGGACATTATTTTGTTTACGTTAAGGAGAAGGATATTTATATTGTCAACAGGAGAACCAGTACGACCATCGAAAGAAGTAGAAAGCTTAGAAACGGAAAGCTATACAAAGCCCTCCAATTAGCCATATTAAAGTGCCAGAAGAGTACGCTTAGGTTCAAGATGGAGCTAATGGGAAATTTATTAAAATTCGGATTTGCTAATAGAAAAGAAGATGAGGGATGAGAGTTTAGATAATCGGAAAATCGGGCTTCTAGGTGTAGGTCAATTGAGGCTCAGAAATTGTTTGATAATAATCAGCATTAGATATTGGAGGTTTTATCCACGCATTGGGGCTTCAGATTGTCGATGAAAGCTGATGATCGGTCCTTCTCTTCTTGTATCGTGTTGGAGGAACCATTCGGTTGTTTATCAGATCTCTCCTTTTCTTTTCCTTCAAGAAGGTGATGAAGGTACTCATCATATAGAACGAGGATTAATTGCTAATTATATTTTTAACTACTCCAATGTGGTCTTTGCAACTTTTCCAAATTAAGGTAACCTGTGATAAAACTTTTGATCTAAAACTATGCATATGGCAAGACAGCGGATATTAAAAAATGGTATCGTTCGGCACTGTAAATCGGACATTTGGTGATTATAATATAGTAATAATCTAACCACTACTTAAAATAATTATTATGAAAATAAATTTATAATAAATAACAATCCATTAATAATATTAATTATAATAATAATAAATTGTGAATCGATTGGTGTTATTGTTATCGTTATGATTTAAGTGTGATGAGCCCGGTTTGTCGATAATTAAAATAATCAAAACAAAATTAGTTTAAAATCAGTGGGGAGGAATTGTGGGACCTGCCTGTCGGACCTTCTAATCTTTGGATCCCTTGAAATGATTGTCTGCTCTCCTGAGTAAAATGTCCCTAGAGAGAGAGACGAGAGTAGAGAGGAGAGAGGAAAGAGAAAGAGAGCAGGAGAGATAATGAAATAATATTTTTTAACGTTTCATTTTATATATATATATTATGTATTATTTGTATATATATATATATATATATATATATATATAATAATATTATATAAATATATATATATATTAATATATATACTATATATATATTATATATATATATATATATTTATATTTTATAATGAAAGGTAATATTATCTCTCTCTCTCTCTGTCTCCTCTCTCTCTCTCTCTCTCTCTTTCTCTCTCTCTGCTCTTAGGGATAAGATTTTACCCCTCGAGAGGCAGTACATTCAATTAGGGATCAAGGATTAGAAGGGGCTCGAGTGGCAGTCCCCACAATTCCCCGCACTGATTTTAATTAATTTTTTGATATTTGGTGTTTAATATATAGCGGCTTCACAGCTAATCATAACGATAATAATAACAACCAAGTCGATTCACGAATTATTATTAATTATATTATTATTATTATTTATGTATATTATTATAATTTATTATTTATATTATTATCTATTATTTATTATTATATTTATATTATTAGTTATTATATTATTTAATCGAACAGAATGGTCGATTTTTACTAAAAATTTGGCGAATGCGGATACTTTTTTAATTTATCGTGTTGGCAGGATGCGGATAGGTTTTAGGTATCAAGAAGTTGTTATATCAGGTACCTGATTATTTGAAGTTCTAAACACATTTGAGTTAAAAAATATATAATTTATCAATTAATCCTCGTTGCTATTATGATGGGGTACCCTTATCACCTTCTTGAAGGAAAAAGAAAGGGGGGGAGGGAATTTCAATGTAAACAACGATGAGTTGTTGGGGTCCTCCAACACTGATACAGAAGAGGAGGAGGCCGGATCATTCAGCTTTCTCGACAATCTGAAGCAACTGATTAAGGAACCTCACATATCTCCTGATTATTTCAAACAATTCTGATACACCTTTGACATCCTTTATATAAGCTTCACCACTAGTCCTACTATCCATAAATCTCCCCACCCCTCCCATCTTCTTTCTTATTAGCAAATCTTAATTTTAATGATTTCTCTCCATTAGCTCCATCTTAACCTAAGCGTATCTTCTGGCACTTTAATATGGCTAATTGGAGGGCTTTGTATAGCTTTCCGTTTCTAAGCTTTCTACTTCTTTCGATGGTCGTACTGGTTCTCCTGTTGACAATATAAATATCCTTCTCCTTAACGTAAACAAAATAATGTCCTGGGAACCTCATATGACAACGTTTGCATGAGTGGCCTTAAAAAGAAGTTGGGATTTCTGTTTCGTTATTACACCTATACAGTGGTCTCACCCCCCTCAGGTATAGAGTACTACTCTCATATCTAGGGGTGGTGTGTGTTTGTGTGTGTGTGGTGGAGGAGGGTTCAGGTCTCACCGTTCTTCTGGAAAGGATTGAGTCAAAGGCCAAAAGGTTGAGGAATTTTTCCTTACTTTCCAATTGACTTGACCTTTAATCATTGGTACTTGTTGTTCTTCTATAGGTACTACAGCGACATGTGCTGGAAGGAACTGACCACTCGTATGCCACCATCCTCATGATGCCCTCATTGCACTAAGGGTACGTTAGTTTGGTCGATAAATATTTTTGTGGTTTGGGAAGTAGAGGTTCTCACTGTGACTTTCTTCTTCAATCGGGACCCGTCCTTTAGGAATTCTCTTCAGTCCTTTCTGTGCTTCCTGCAAATTTAATCCTCCCTCATCTTTAAGCTTCGTCTTGCTTACCTCAACAAAAAATTTGCTTAGATGGGGGGGGATTGGTTATGATTTTGTACATCTTTAATTTTATTTTTGTCACCCCCTCCCTTAAGGCTGTCACCATTAATACTCAAAGTGGAAAAAAAATAGAGGACCAAGAATCAGAAGGAAATAAATTGCTTTTTAATTTTCAGTATCTGTGGTACAGGGTGCAGACGTGAACAGACTGGTATACCTCTACTATACCTTTCCGCATAACGCAACCAGATGAATGTTTAAGTTCATCATCTGTATGTCTGTTAAATAAAAAACTCAAAGTCAATTTTGTTTAGTTTATTTTAAAAACTTACTTATTGATAATAATTTCAATTATATTGTGACGTTGTTTTTTTTCATTGTTTAATTTTATATATATATTTGTACGTTGTTATTTTATATTTTTCTTTTAAGTTTAATTTTAAGTACTGTTAATTTATGTTGTTACAATGGCTATTTTGCTAATTGTTAATTTTATTTTTATGTTTATTTTTGCTCTATATTTAATTTTAATTTATAACTTAATTTGAGAGATTTGGATTTGAACAATCATTCCTTAGGTAATGGGGATTTCCTGGTATCCGCAATCCGCTTAAAACTTATGAATGCAGGTATTCGCGGCTGCGTAGGCTGGATCATTGAAAATGATGCGGATACGTATATCATATCACTTATTATTTTATTATTATTATTATTATTATTATATTATTATTAATTATTAGTTTATTATTATTATTATTATTATTTTTTATTATTAGCTAGTAGTATCAGTTTGTAAGTAGTAGTAGTCAATGTAGTAGTAGTAAGTGTAGTAGAGAGTAGTAGTAGTAGTAGTAGTGTAACAGTTACTTCATATTTGGTATTGGAAATTATCTTAACACAATATAAAATAAATTTTTAACGAATACATAAATATATACTACAGGTTAAATATATAATATATTTAAATAAATAAGATGATGAATATTTAATTTAATTTTTCATCTTACTCCATACTTGAGGTCATTATCTCTTCGTTCCACAGGCAGAAGAACTTTGGGATTCAATTTCCTTCAGGTTATTGTAACTTGGTCGAGGAACTTGAACTTATGAAGTCGTGCGAAGGATGTTGGATGAAGTTGACGATGGCGTTATCCTCCAGGTGGAAGCTTTCGAGAAATTTGGCCTCTTCAACGTTCCAGAACTCAGCTCTGTTATTCATATTTCGAGAGTCAACGTCTGCAACGCAACATATTATATAACTTATATAATATATTATATATATATATTATATTATATATTATATATAGTATATATTATATATATATATATATATCAATATATATATATATTTAGTAGTTATATATATATATATATAAATATATATATATTATATATATATATATATGTATATATATATTATATATATATATATATAATATATAATATTATGAATATATAATATATTTTATATATATATATATATATATTATATATATATATATATATGTTATATAATATATCTATAGTATTATATATATATATATGTATATTTAAGTTAAATATATATATATATATTAATATATATATATATATATATAGTATATAATATATAACCGTTTCGTTGGGAATGGAATGTTTGCCGAGTGTTATGAGTAACAACAATGGAAATAGTATTAAAAATTATAAATGTGAAACAAATTAATTTTGAACGTTATAATTAACATTAATTGGAAAAAATCACCTCCCATAATCGACTGGAGAAGATGAGAGTTGATTGCAGGTCGTTCAGGCGTAGTAAAGGTGGTTGTGATCGGAGTGTATTCGGGAGACTAATAAGTGAATAAGCTATTGGCCATACTTTGAAGTAGCATGAAATCAGGAATACGGAATGCGGGCAGTTGGAACGAATTCACCCCTCTTCGAAGGGCTTCTGTAACTCCCTAATCCTCTAAAAGTCAGGTTTCAATGCAAACTGTAAAATTATTTATGGGTTTATAATATTTTAATTTTACTATTTGAATCATGTTTAATTTCTCAACGGAGTCGTAAAACATAAAAAGGCCTTTTTTCTCACAACGAATATATATATATATATATATATATATATATATATATATATATATATATATATATATATTTATATAAGTATATTATATAATGTATATTATATATTATTATATAATATTATATATATATTATATATTATATATTATATATATATATAATTATATATATTATACCATAAACCTAATATTTAATGCCATTTCCATTTGATTCGAAAAATAATAGTTTGAATATATGATCTTTTTTTTTTTTTTTTTTTTTTTTTTTTTTTTTTTTTTTTTTTTTTTTTGACCCCCAAATGACCGCGGTTTCGGGCGGTCGATCGTCTACTTCCGGTTTTACTTCCTCCCTTGTTGCACCTCTCGATTGGCGGACTTTTCCGCGTTATTAAGCGTGCTAATTTATATTGGTATTTTTCATTAGGTTCAAGGTCACAGGTATAATATAATTTATTATATATATATATATATATATATTATATATTTATATTAATATTATATATATAATGTATATACTATTACTATATATATTATATATATATTATGATATATATATTAATATATATATATATATATATTATATATATATATTAAGTATGTATATATAGTATATATATATATATATATATTATATATATATAATAATATATATATTTTATATATATAATATTAATCATATATATATATATAAATATATATATATATAATATATATATATATTGATATATTAATATATGTAAAACTTACCAAAGCACTCGCATGATATCGTAAAAATTAATTCGTTAGGGAAACTAAATAAGCATATTTTTGAAAAATTGTTGGTAAAAATTTTTTATTTTAACAGCTAAATAAGCAGTTAAGATATTAAAAAAGTTAGAATATTAATAAATAAAAGTAAAAATTAGAATTGCAAGATTAGTATGCTAGTCAAATTTTCTCAAATATAAAGTGAGTTCGGTGAGTCAGTTTTAATTGTAAGAATGTTGTTGGATGACTGTTTAGTTTGATTTTCAATAAATATGAGTTAATAGGGTTTTTGCAGCATTTTATTCAATTTAGTTTAAGTAAAAAAAATGCGTGAAATGTAAAGCTAAGTGTAAATTATATGAAAAAGAGATAACATATGTTTCTAGATGAATAGAAAAGAATTGTAGAAATGAATATGTCAATACAAGAAATTCTCATTTTAAGCAAGTGCATCTTTAAATATATCACGGATTTAAAAAATTAATATATTTTTTGTTACGAAGCGCAGCATTTATTATAAAAATAAGGTTGTTGAAATTGATGAATCTGAACCTAACCTAACCAAACTGAATCTAACCTCACCTAAAGTCCATGCCTTAACCTAACTTAATGTTTTGGCTCATTTCAGTTAAAATATTAAAGGGTAAGCTATTTTTTTTTCATAAATTCACATTCCTTTAAATATGTTTATTAGTTTTTTGTACATATCGTAGTTTTTCGAGATATCATGCTAGCGCTTGGTAGGGTTTGGCCATATATTATATATACTAATGATATTATATATATATATTATATTATATTATATATATATATATATTAATAATATATATAATAATATATATA
>JABUQX010074275.1:0-39469 GCA_015478945.1 Trachelipus rathkii | reverse complement strand
CACAAAGAAGAGAGATCTTTCTAGTTCCATTGACCCTTTATATTGAGGCGCGATTTGCGCTTTATCTTTTCTTAGGTACTTGTAGAAGGCAAATGCTCGAGGGAACTATCCACTCGCGTACCCACCACCTTTACGACGCCTCGTACAAAGGGTGCTGTGTCGGCACATCGAGTTGTGTTGATGTTAGTTAACTCCAGACTGGTTCCCTGCGGTGCTTCTTTCTTTCTGCCACCCACCTCGTTTCTGTGGAATTCTTTTCCATAATCTTTGTTTCCTTTTGTTTTTAATTTCCCTCATTTTAAAACTGCATCTGTGCGTCGACTGAGGGGTTTGCGTTAGATGTTTTTTTGAGGCGTTCAACACCCACTCCTTGAATGGGTTCTGCCGTGAGCGGCGGTGACAACTGTAGAAAAAATAATAAATTTAAAAGGTTCTAATAGGAATTCTTAAGCTAGCTGAACCCCACAAGAATGGCATCTCCGACGGTGAAACACTTCTAGAATGCATTAAAATAGCATAACCTAGGAGCTTGCTTGCTTGACAAACAAACACAAAATAAAATGATAGAGAGGAGAGCGAATTGGAATCCGCTTTATCTGCAACTCCTGGCAACAGCACTGGGATAGTGGACGATGGTGGCATATTTCAGCAAATCAACCTATTGAAGATGAAGGATTGATATGCTAGACTTTGATAAGTTCATGACCGAGGAAATTCATTGACATCTCATTCACTCTTCAAAGGAATCACACCAGGGAACCTCATCGTAAAACTGATGAGGAGACAGTCATGATAAGGACTAAAGAATACCATTCAAATTTGCACGTCCTGTGAAAGAGAGATGAGGCTCTAAAAAAAACGTGAGATGCTGCCTACAGAAGAGAATCCTTTCATTGCGGTGGCATGAAAATGGGCCAAGGTTTTCATTATTTATTATTAGTGCTTGCCGGCAAAATAATTATCAGCACCTCCTTCATCAGTCGATAGAGAGCGTATTTATAGTATTGTAGGTTAGGAAGGAATGTAAACACCCACAAAAAGGAACAGGCTCGCCAGATACTTAGTGAAAGCTTAATGTTTTGCATCACAATTTGTGAATTTTTTGAATTTGAGTATGGAATGATATATATCTTAAAGGAGTATTTTATTATGTCATGTTTGAGTAATAGCGTTTTTTTATTTTAACTTTTCGGCTGATCAAATTGAGGTCTCTTCTTCCATTATTTTTTTATTCTTTATATTGAAGCTAGTTAAAGAATCTTCTTGAAAATTTGTAATCATGTTAAAACATAAAAAGCTAGTAAAAATTTTGTTAATACTTACTTGAAAATGGAATGGAATATTTTTTAATAAACACAAAATAAAAAAGTTATTATAATTATATTTGCAATTACTTATCCTTCAAGGTTCTCTTTTTTAATTTATAAAATAAATATACTTGGGCACATCCAAATAATGAAATATAAATGACTAAGTATTGTTTGCACAGGGAATGCAATCTTGAGTTGCCTAGCAGTGCACAAATGTTCTATCTTATTACTGTGTATTTAATTATATCAATTAAAGTACCGGTACGGTATCGCACCTAAAAAAAAATAGAGTATCGGTATCGCCTCTTTTCTGATATCGGTACTCCCTACACAACCCATGTAAGACCCAAGCACAACTCGAGGCTTAGTCCTTTACATTACACAACGATTTAATTCACCAGCCACCTTCCTGCCATTCACACAACTTTCCTACTACAGCTCTGCATCATCCGTTCCTTCTCATGCAACATATATCCTAAATATTTAAACTCAGACACTGTTCCAGCTGCTTACCATCTAAGTTAACTTCACACTGAGGACTGTCCTCACTCCAACCATAACCTTACTCTTATCCACGTTTACTTTCCAGCCCCCCTCCTTTTACACCTCCTGCCAAGTCTCTCTACCATTCTCTCACTCTCTCTTCAGAATTCGCCACACAAAACCAAATCCATCCGCATTAATAAGGTAGGCACCCTCCAACCTCATTCTCATTCTCCATCTTGAAACATCATTTACTCGCCATTTCTACTCGAATCTTTCATAACCCCATCCATATATCAATTGAACAACCAAGGAGACATAAACACAACCCTGTCTACAACTCCGCTATTAATCCTAAACCAATCACCATTGACTACCCATTTATTCTACACACGCCTCACTATCAATGTACATTACTTTTGATTCCATCCAGAAGCCTACCACCAACACCATAATATCACTAACACCTGCCATAGATGCTTCCCTATTAACCCTATGCATACGCCTATGCAAACATCCATAAAACCTAAATACAATTTATTGCTTCTTCTCCCTCATTTTCTCATCATTTGGTTCAATGTAAACGATTTTGATGCCACACAATACTCTACCATCCTAAACGCACCTTGTCTTCACCAATCGTCCTTCAGTCATTCGACGCAACTCTTTCGACCAAAACCAGCATATATCTTCCTACAACACTCAATAAACTTATTCCCCTATAATTTCTAAAGTTCCCTTATGCTCCCTCACCTTATATAAGGGTATATTACTGCTCTCCTCCAATCCTTGGAACTATACTCTTTTATAAACGCTTTATTACACAACTCAAGATCCAATCAATCACCAATCTGCTCCGTTCTTGATCCTTTCACCAGTAATCTAT
The DNA here is from genome assembly GCA_015478945.1 of Trachelipus rathkii. Classification (NCBI taxonomy): domain Eukaryota; kingdom Metazoa; phylum Arthropoda; class Malacostraca; order Isopoda; family Trachelipodidae; genus Trachelipus; species Trachelipus rathkii. The sequence goes on along the minus strand of JABUQX010074275.1, from coordinate 36,790 downwards.
ACTATACCTGCAGATTTACCAGTTTTTGCAACTTTCTCACTCTACCCATAACATCCTCCTTACTAATTACCTTATCCCAAAATACCTATTCCTCTTGCATATCCATCAAAACCCACACACATTCACTATCAACCTCTTCGTACTTCATTCATGCAGATTTTCGAAGTGTTCCTTTCCTTTTGACTTACGTCATGCTAATTTCATGCAGTACAAAAGCACTCATCCCTATTCATTATCTAAGCAGGTCCCCTTATTCTCATTCTTAACCTTTTCGCGCCTTTCTTCCGAAGAGCTTCCTATTTATTCCTTGTAAGTCCCCATTCATCCTCTTCTAAATTTTTTTCATTTACCTCTTCTTTTATCTTACGTATGCACCTTTTAGTATTTCATTTTTCCTCCTTATATAATTCCAAGCATTTTTCTTTTTGACTTCATCATTTGCTTTTAGCACATTCAACCACGCTTCTTTTTTACCTTTAACCTTTTGCATCACCTCTTCATTCCACCATTCACATTTAACATTCTTCTTCCTAACCTTACGCACATCCACATACTTCTCTGCACTGCTAACAATTGCTTCCTTCATTTGCCCCCAGATTTGTTCAGTATCAACTTGTTCACATTCACGATTTACTCTGCGAGCGCTTTACATAACTACCCTTATTGTCTTTGTTCACCTAACTTTCACTTTTAATTTACCTGCTTCGTTCTTGAAACACATTCATCTCATCCAAGCCCCCACTAACTAATTTTACATAGAACAACATAATGATCCGATAATTTCATTCCTAAACCCCTCACTGATTTAACATCTAACACATATTTCAACATCTTCTTCACCACACAAAATCAATCAATATCTTTTTCACTTCGATAGTCATCTCTAACCTACACGAACTCTAGTTTCTTATGATACTCTTGTGTTTAAAGAAAGTATTGCTTACAAACATATCTCTCTTCGCAGAAATCTCACCTTCCTACCATTCTATTTTTCTCCCGACACCCCAAAACACCTGTTATACAATCTCTTTTCTGATCACCTATCCAACCATTCGGGTCCTCGCAACCACTATCAATCTGAAGCTCCTATCACCTCATCCAGAACATCATTTAGATTATCCCAAAAAATCGTACTACAACGTTGGACCATAACGTCACAACCACACATACTTGGACCTTTTCAAACTTAAATTTACCATTAGAATTCTAGGCTCAACACACACAGAGACCAATAGCTCTGTACCACAAGTCAACTCATCAAAATTGCAACTCCTTCTCTCCCCCTCATTCCTTTCCACACCACACACACCACATTTCAAACACGACACCAAGCTCAATTTTCACCCTTTCCTTTCATTTTTTGTTTTGTGACAGCGAGCAAATCAAATTGCCCTTTCTAAATACATCCATCACCTCTCTCCTCTTCTACTCAACACATGTATTCCTCTGACATTCCATGTACCATACATCATACATTTCGCCGAAAGATAGAAGGCGTTTACGGCGATCACGACTCTCTCCAGCTTTGCATTAGCATTCCTGGCAAAAATAGATGTATTAGCCAGCCAACCCAACTCGCCGTCCTTTTTAGTCTCCCTCTAGATACGCAAGACATACGATGTGGGCAAATTCTTTCCTCCCCACACACAGGGATATGAGTAGTAGGGATGTCTGTAAGGTGTTATCTAGAAGAGGGTGTGTACTTTAAGTACTGTGTATATGATATGTGGAATAATGGTGTCAGTAAATATGTTGCCTGGAGGAGGAGTGTGTAAAGAATATGAACCCAAAAGAGAAAGGTGCACCATTAAAAATGGGAGGCTAATTTCAACATTTCGAGTATGCGTCTCTCTCTCTCCTCTCTCTCTTCTCTCCACTCCTCTCTCTCTCCTCTCTCTTCTCTCTTCTCTCTCCTCTCTCTCCTCATCTCTCTCTCTCTCTCTTCTCTCTCTCTCTCTCTCTCTCTCTCTCTCTCTCTCTCTCTCTCTCTCTCTCTCTCTCTCTCTCTCTCTCTCTCTCTCTCTCTCTCTCTCCTCTCTCTCTCTCTCTCTCTCTTCCTCTCTCTCTCTCTCTCTCTCTCTCTCTCCTCTCCTCTCTTCTCTCTCTCTTCTCTCCTCTCTCTCATCTCTCTCTCTCTCTCTCTTTCTCTCTCTCTGATCATTTCACCCCCCGCCCCTCCTCTCTCTCGCCCCTACCTACCGCCCTCACGAGCGATGGGGCGCCCCCCCCCCCCTCCTCCTCCGCCCTCTCTCTTCTCTCTTCTCTCTCTCTCTCTCTCTTCTCTCATCTCTCGATCTTCGTCTGAGAGGCTTCGAAAGACAGCTCCTCCTTCTCCTCTCCTGTCTCTTATCTCTATATATATATATTATATATATATAATATATATATATATATATATATATATATATAATATAATATATATTATATATATATATATATAAATATATATAATATAATATATATTATGTTGATGTTGTTCGTAACTGATAAATTGGATGTGAGGGGAGTGTGGGAAGAACACTTCGAGAATTCCTGTATAATTTAACAGTAATGAAGAGGTGGATAGTGAAAGTGAATGTGTGTGGGTTTGATGTGGTGCAGAAGGAAATAGGTTATTTTATGGATGAGGGTTATTAGCAAGCAGGGAAGGTAACTGGTAGAGTGCAGAAAGGTTGAAAATGGTAAATCAGGCAGTTAGACGAAAATTATACTGTGAGACGGATCAAGAACGGACGGTGAGATGGTGATTGATTGGATTTTGGAAGTTTGTTGTAAATAAAGCGTTTAATTGGCAGGTATAGTTTCGCGAGGGGATTGGAAAGAGGCAGTAAATTAGTACCCTTATATAAAGGTTAAGGGAGATATAGGGAGCTGTAGGAAAATTATAGGGGAATTCAGTTTATTTGAGTGTTTGTAGGGAAGATTATGCCCTGGTATTTTAGTCCGTAAGAGTTGGTACCGAGTGATGAAGGACTGGATTACTGAAAGAAACAAGGGTGCGTTTATAGGAAGTGGTAGTAGAAGGATGTGGATCAAATCTTTACATTGAAAACAAATGGCTGAGAAAATTTGAGGGAGAAGAAGAATAATTGCATTTAGGTTTTTTAGATTGATTTGCAACAGCGTATGATAAGGGAAGGCTCTATGCGCAAGTGGTTGGTGGTAAGCTTTCTGATGGAATCAAAAGTAGAATGTATGAACTGATAGGTGAAGGCCGTGTTGTAAGAAATAATGATCGAAATTGATTGGGTTTAATAATTAAATAATAGCGGAGCTGAGGAGGGATTTTTTTTTTTGTCTCCTTAGTTTATTTAATTTTTTGTATATGGTGGGTTATGAAAGAATTAGAGGTGGGATGGTCTTGGAATGAGAGAATGGAATAGAGTTGTAGGGTGGGCTACTGATTATATATGCGGATGATTTGGTTTTGTTATGGGGAATCTTGAAGAGACGTTTGAGGATTGGTACGAGAAGATTTGGCAGAGTGGTGTAAAAGAGGCGGTTTTAAAGTAAAAAACTTAGTTAAGAGTCAGTTTAATGGTTCGTGAAGGCGAGGACAGTCCTCGGTGTGCAGTTATGTTAGATGGTGAGCAGCTGAAACAATTATCTGAGTTTAAATGTTTAGAATATGTGTTGGATGAAAAGGGAACGGATGATGCATAGTGTAATAGGAAAGATGTGAATGGCAGGAAGGTGGCTGGTGCAATTAATCGTTTGGTGGAATATATAAAGGCTACGTCTTGACGATGCGCCTAAGGTTTATATAGGGTATGTTTGTTACCTGTTTAATGTAATAGTAGTGGTACTATGGTCTTCAATAAGAGGTATAGATCTAAAGTTATGTATGTGTTCAGATGGACAATCTTAGGGGCGTGTTAGGTGTGAGAAGAATTTTTAAAATGAGGAATGAGCGCATTAGGGAATTCTGTGGTGTGAAGAAAGATGAAAATGAGAGAATAAACGAGAATGCATTAAGGGAGGTTTGGTCATATGGAAAGGATATATGATAGTCGGTTGTTTATATGTAATTGTGTGTGAGTGACTGCAGAAGGGTTTATAATAGAATTTCGTGAATAACGCTGGTTCCCCCATAAGACAAAACCAGCGTTACAATAGAGAGTGAATGTTGGGGGGTTTTGTGAGGGGGTATGGTTGTGGGCCTGGCCCAGGGGATGAACCCCACATTGACGAGATACCGCAGTGAGGGTCCGTCGCAGTCTTGTAAAACCCTAGGGTGGATATTTGTATTTACTGCGACGAGCTGTCACTTAAGGGAATGGTAGGTGGGGAAAGGGGGGTAAATTTTTATTTCGACTTAACATCATGCCTTTCTACTTAACTGTTCTATTTTCCTTGCATGTTACGTCCCCTTACCCCACATGTAGTGGGAAGAGAGGGGAGGATAAAGAAAATATAAATAACAGGCAATTTTATGTTAATTAGTTAAACTTATAACTGTTAATAATTTTCAGTCGATGTGGTCCAAGATTATCCGAAGCAGCTGGAGAGAAACTGAAAAACAGATACGTTTTAATGAGAGGAGGGGCCAAAGAGGCAGAAACTCAAGCTGACAAAAGACTCGCAATACCTATTACAGTTCGGTAAGCTTATAAAAAACACGCCTTTGATATTGGACCTAGTTATACAGAAAAGAACCATCCCTCAAAAATGAAATTTTAGAATAATGACACGAGTGTAATTAAAAGTTAAAGTTAAATTTTGCAATATAGAACCAACCTTAATATAAGTTCGTTATAAGAATGCAGCTTAAACTTTGAAGTTTAATATCTAGGTTTTGTATAAGTAGGTCCAATTAAGTTATAGAGTTTATTTGAGTCTTTTGACTTACATAACTTTAAGTTTTCGGTCTTTTATAATTATTAAAAACTTATTTATATACAATAAATCTGATGGATTTTTTTTTTTTTTAAATTTCAGTCAACTTGAAGCTATCATTCGAATCTCTGAATCACTCGCTAAGATGAGACTGGATCCCTTTGCTACAGAAGCAGATGTCGATGAAGCATTGCGTCTGTTCCAAGTGTCAACTCTCGATGCAGCCATGTCTGGCTCATTAGCAGGTAAATTTGATGTTATATTAGTAGTTACATTTTTAACATATTTTTATTCTGTTTATGATATTGGAAATTCTTATGTACTTTGAAACTAATAAAACTTCCAAATAAGCGTGGTGTGCATTTGGAATGTAAATTGACTAGATTATGAGAATTAACTTTTTTTATTATTATAAATTGTTTTTACCATAAGATTAATATACTGACATGAACATAAAAATTAAAACTTTTCTACACTTGCTTAAAAATGTTTTTATTTTGTCTACTTTAGTCGCTAATTCTACCCAGTATTTTGGTAAATACAAACCACCATTTTTATTGAGGAACTAGGAGGAGTTTGAAAAATAAATTTAATAATTTCTATATATTTTTTCCCCATTAACTCCTACTGTTTAGGCTATACACGCTTATCTTAAGCCACACATGGCATATGGGGGGTTTGAAAATTAAGTAATTTCTATTTCTTATAGGAAAAGAATTGAAGGTAGTCAAACTCAAACCATGTTTGGCGTTTATTTTATAACTTGGATATCGAGTTTTATTTAGCCTCATGGATGTTATCTTGCTTTTAGAATCCACAAAATAATGTTATATAGTAAATGACATCACTAGCTCTTAATATTTATCTTGGATAATTTGTCATAATTTAAGCAAAACGTCAATCCGTAATCAAAATGGTTATTCTTTGAATTAATGAAATTTTAAAGCTATTTCCAAATCTGTGCTAAGCGAGAATGCTAATTGTCCATTTATATATTTTTATTTAATACCTAAAAGTCGAGCTATTTTAAATGAGCTTATTACTTACTGTAGGTGCTGAAGGATTTACTACTGAGGAAGATCAAGACCTGCTGTCAAGAGTAGAGAAACAGTTGAAGAAGAGGTTTGCCATTGGTTCCCAAGTATCTGAACATGCCATTGTACAAGATTTTCTCAGACAGGTTAGATATAAATATAACAATTATATGAATAGATAATTTTCTTATTTTGGATTTGTATATTATGACAGTTCACTTTATATTGTATGTTTTGAATTTATATATGACAATTAACTATATTCCTTATTCTGGATTCATATATATTAGGGCAATTAACTTTCTATTGCTTATTTTGGATTTACCTATGTCAATTAATTATATATTGTTTATTCTAGATTTATATGTATTATGACAATTAACTTACATATTAATATATGACACAATTGCAGAAATATCCAGAGAGGGCAATCTACAAAGTGATACACTGCATGATAAGAAGAGGTGAATTGCAACACAGACTTCAGAGGAAAATGCTTTATCGATTTCTCATACTTCTTTTGCGAACTATTAAAATCTAACTCTTCCTTCTGTGATGAAACGTTCTTCTATATGTAGAGTTTCTATTCATGTCTAACACATTCAATAACTGATTTATTGGAAAGTGTTTATTAATAAATATACTTATTTATAATATATATAGAATAATCATTTTCGTACTTTATAAAATGATAGTTAATCGCTAATTATATATACTGAATAACAGAATGACTCTATGTTAATCGTTTTTTTCGAATGGATTTCATCCTACGGTTATTACTTTCCAGTCATCTATGTAAAGTTTTAGACTGAGACTAATTTTTCTAAGATTAATAAAAATTAAATCGGCCCAAGATGTATCAAAGGAGTCAGTAGGTCTCTCTGAGCCTCAGCTATGGAGACGTAACGGCGACTTCGTCCCCCCCTCGTCCCCTAACCGTCGGCACGTACGATGCCTTAATAAATATAAATATATATAAATCTAAAATATAATAATATGAAACAATAATTAAATACATATAAAAATTACTATAGCATATAAAATATAGGACCCTCTGACTAAAACTTTTTCTCTATCTAATGGAGTTAAGTTAACACGGGTCACAGTGCATGTAGAGATTAGTAGGTCAGCGAATATTATCATTATGTATAACATTTTTTATTAGTAACATCCTTTTAAAGGTCAAGTTCATTTATATTGTTTCCTATATTAATATATATATAAGATATTATAATATTAATAATATTAATATATATATTAATATATATATATATATATATAATATATATTAATATATATATATATATATATTATATATTATTTATATATATATATATATTGCGGAATTGCGAATTTCGGACTAACCATTTAACAGCTAAAAGTTTAGTAAATGCTTAATTTATTAATTTTACAATAATTATTTTATTATAATTATATTACTACTTTTAAATTTGTTATACAGTGAAGTTAGCTTGATACTGTATAGTCATATAAGCAAAGATATTCTATGAGCGATGGCACAGAAGGACAGTTAAGTGAGGACGCGGGAGTAATTAACGAAATTTTTTGAGTGACGCAAAGCAAGGAGGAGAGAGAGAGAGAGATGAATTGGGCGAAGTTACAGACGTTAGATATGCGATAAGTCGAAAGAGACCCATTTTACAGAGCTTGCCTTCGTTACATTCACTTTTCGCCTCGATTACAGCCGGAAGTTGCTACAATACTTATTTATGTTATGTGTTACGTAAGCATTCATAATGTAAATAAAGTTATGTAGAGGCACACTATTGCAGTCATCTGTATTGAATCTTAACATAGATCAGCTCCACTAATATAGATATCTTAAATTTATCCTAATGTGAACGACTGTTCCAGGTTGGAAGGGTGAGGTCCAGGAGTATGTAGGTGTAGAGTGGTGAGGCCTAGGTATAAGGTTAAGGGAAGGTTTTATGATACAGGTATCTAGTGTATTAGGATAGGTTAGATGTAGAAATAGTGTAGTGAGGTTAAAGTGAGTTGAGGAACCTAATGAGGAGGTTAGCGCTACAGAGATAGACTTTATTCCGCGAATAGTGTTTAGGTGAGGCTGCTTTGTTGCAACTTTAGGCTTATAGTGGTCGAGATTTATGTTCGAAGTGACTAAGAGTCAGAGGAAGAATCGTATAATGCCATAATGTCTAAAATCTATTGATGAGTATCTTTTAACTTTCAGTAAACATGCACCCATGTATATGCCTGATTGTCTGAAGTCAAAAGCAGAGTGCTATGGCGACTCTAATAGATAGGGACAATTAATATATCTAGTGGAAAACTCAAAGATGGTAATCAAGGGTCAGAGGCGGCTATGAACCAAGGTGGACAAGCACCCAAGGTAGGACCAAAAGCATCTTGGGAAGGCCTCTGAAGAGTGGCAACGAATACCACTATACTGGCAATTATACTTCCAACACTTCTGCGAATAGGATATAATACAAACATGGGTCATGGAGGTTGGGGATCAAAATTTCAGGAGTAGTGTATGTATACTACTATAGATGATGTGAATAAATCAGGAGTAGTTCGTGGTAGGTCACTACTCTAATCAAGGTAGCACGATCTTGAGTGAGAAGTAGTCATACATAGTATGATTATAAAATGTATTATGAGTGATGAATGGTAAAATAATTTTTATGTCTTAAGTAACTAAAATAGTATGGAGTACTTGTAACTCACAAACATGTTTTGCATGTGTAATTGTGTACACACTAATGGATAATAGATGATATCTTGAGTTTGCATGTAGTACGTACGTTATATATTTTCATAAATTTTAGTTAATTAAGGGTACATTATGATTCAGATTGTAAGATTCTTTGTTTTAAAAGATCTTTTATTCAATGTTTATAGAATTTTTTAAATGTATTGTTTTCATATTAAAAATGATTTTACTCAAAAAGTGAAACCCTTGACTATTACTTATCCTTAAATCTTGTGAAGATATATAGCGTATTTGAAATTGAGCAATTGGTAAAACTTGTTTGAGTATTTGTAAATATGTAAATTCATTTGTTAGCATATTTACTTTTGTTTACACTTAATTCATTTGAGGGAATTGATTAATATGAGAATGTTTGCTATAAAACGGTTGTCAAATTTGCTTATTTCGTATTTATATATATATATATATATATATATATATATATATATATATATATATATATATATATTATATATATATTTATATATAATATATATATATATAAATTATACATATATATAAAATGGGAATTTAAACGGGATTGTATAGATTTGATAGTTTGAATGTTAAATCTTTGTCATTTCATATTTGAAAGGGGGTTTGAATATTACTCATTGATTTACCTAGATGAGGGTTCGATATATATATATATATATATATATATATATAAAGTAGTATATATATATATAATATATAATTATATATAATATAAATATATATATGGTGATGGTGGGTTATGAGTTATAGTGGTTTGCGTGTGTGAAGTGACTAAAATTTTTTTTCAAAATTGATATATGCCTTTAAGGTATTATTATTTATATCTATAAGTATAAGTACAGTGAATAGAAGTATATAATAATATTCATACTTTCCCTTCATTATAGCGATATTTACACACTGCTTGTAATTGTCACAAATTATAAAGATATATTCGATTTGCCGGTATTTGATCTTAGAACTATTCTTATTACTCTATATTCGCAATGAGGAATAAGCCTTGGATAACACTGTATTATATAATTATATACATAGTGGTGTAATAAGAACCAATACTTTGGGGATTTTGTGCGTCCCTCCTGCCCCAGCCGTGGCACTTATGAGTTATGTGTGCATTTGCACATAGAAATCTTAATCTTTTTATATAACCCCTTGTTTTCCCAGTCTATTATTATATTATCATTAAAAATATATCATTAGTTTTTCTTTTTTATAAATTCCCATCTATCAGTCTATTAAATTAACTATTGTATGTATACTGTACCCTCTGAATAGAAGAGGACCAGTATTTTTGCACGTCACAAGCCTCTATTTTGGGCCCTTTGCTACATAGTTCAAGTTACCACCCGCTACTAACCCGGATGATTAACATGAGATAAAAATTTGCGATTATCTAGTGTACAGCCCAATATTACATTGGCTGTCAGTTGGAAAGGGGACCCGAATATTCGAGTTACCGCCAGAGAGGAGACTTTATGTACACTTTGGTGTTAATTAATCTTATGATGCTCTAGCTGTTAAATATGAGTAGGTTACACGTTTTGTGATAATACACTAATTGTTTATCTAAGTTCCAGGGAGGCTTCCCGATATAGTAGGCCTGACGTATCTCACAGAGTTACCTGAGTATGTGCGATAAGCTTTCAGGTTTACCGTAGACCTCTGTTCCTAGGGTGTGAGAGGCATCTATCCACTTCCCTTATGCATAATGAATAGTATATACTATCTATTTTTCTTATTCTTGCGGTCCTAAGAATTATATACGTTAGTATCTATAATAGTCACCTCTATTATTAGAACATCACATTTTCTTTAGTGGATACACAGTAAAATGCTAGAGTATAGCCTATTCCTGGAACTTATCTCATCTATTAGCAACATCGATGAGCTTTCTGGCGTTCACCACGCACGCAGTCGACTAATCAATCTTCTCACGTCGCAGCCCTCGAGCATCCAGTAACCTCGTGTTCTCCCAACAGAGGGTCTCGGTCGCACGAAGATCCCTGTGATTACTAGAGTCTGACACACACGTGCCACTCCTAGATCCCTAGTCGTTTTTCTCCAGAGAGTTGCGTTTACTGCAAGTACGACTAGTAACACAAGTGCGAGAGAAGACCGGTCTGAGCGGCTGCACTCGAGTTGTCGTCCTCTTCCACTTACGCAAACATCTGCGCTAACTGAGACAAACACCATAATTTTTCGAGATTTATGGTATCTAGCGCGATTCAACTCGACAAAAACTATTTATGATAAGAGTTTACAAATACGTGACAGACCTCACTGCGCAACATGGTACAGCCTATTGACATCGGATGTAGGATCTTTTCGAAAGCAAATTTACATAGCCGAAACATAGTACCAAATAATGTCATCCTTAACGTCTCTAAACACACTGAAATGTCGATCCTTCTACAATAATCAACTCACTATGTTTCGAATATATTAACCTTCAACAAGGTCACGTTAATTCTTTAGAACAGTGAAAAATTGAAAGTATTGTGAGTTGGGACTCATATTATCTCAGGACTTCTAACATATTACATGTTATGTATAGATATGATACTCCTACCCAAACCTTTATTATAAAATATCCAACATGACCGCACACTACAACACACAAACAAATGAATCGTAGGTTATATATCGTAACAATACCCAAATCTGTTGTACTTATTCTCCCGTAACCACTAGCTGATTTGTTGGTTGCTCCTCGTTGAACCACGTTCTTCTGCCTTTCCCCCTTCATCCGAATTCACTTCCAAGCATTACCGTCTAGCTACAGTGAGAGAATTGTTTCAAAAGACACCGCATCAATAGTATAATATAGCCATGGCCACCTGCCTTCAATGGAATTGTCGTGCGCTACTATAAACTTTCAGGAAATACTGCGTTTATAAAAGGTTCCAATTCTCCAGTCCCCTCTTCAAACGACTTCATGCGGTGGCAGCACGAATTACCCACCTTACTGTCCGTTCAATCTACTTACCCCGAGTAGTGAGTTTACTAAGGTCGACTTGGCTAATCTTTTCAAGTTGCTCCCTACTCCGGTTGCTATACTAGAAAACTAAAACTTTCGCCACCCCTTATGGGTCGACTCTGTCAACTTGTCTTATTCTAAGATCTTCGTACACCCTTTTCCTTGGGATGCCTTAACACAGGACTCTAAACATATGAGCGTTTAGATACACACACCTCCTGTATTGATATTTCCCTTTGCTCACATTCCCTTATGGATCGCTTCACTAGTCTCGCTTTGATTATTTATAAGGCAATGATCATTACCCAATATCCTTAAATGAACCTAATTCCAGCTGGCTTTGAGCGAGCAGAGTTGGCTCCTTTTCATCAGGCCACAGGTAAACTCACTTTCTCTTTTCAATATGCGGTTTCCGATTCTTGACGATGCCCTTCTTCCAACAAGTTATCATCACAGCAGCGGAAGCTTGCATTCCGCCGTTTTCCGCAGGTAGGCGTTCGGCAACCCCTTGCAGGTTCCATGAGTTTGCACAAGCCAAACGTGAGAAGAAAAAAAATAAAAACGATACAAAAGGACCCACACCACCAAATATGATTATTTTTAAAGCAGCTGCGGCGAGATCTCGTCGAATTAATCGAAAAGCACGTAAGCATTACTTTCAAACTTATACTTCAACTGTCGACTCCACATCTTTATTCAGCGTTAAAAGTTGCACAGAAAATATCTTGCGGCTACAGCAACTCTTCACCCACATTCCTCTGTTATGGGCCTGATATAACTGATACGATCTCTGCTGTTGCAGATGCATTACGTTATAGGTTTGCTAGCCACTCGTGCTCCTTCCGCTATCCTGAGGCCTTTAAAAAATTTAGAATTAACGCTGTGCCGCCAGACTTTCAACAGTGGAAGTTGAAGATTGTATCTATAATTTTTTACACCTGCAAGTATCAAACCACTGGCAAACGGCAAAGACGGTGCTTTTCTGTTCTAACATGCAATTTTACTCTGGATGAAGGCGTTCTGCAGTTCTGAATTATTATTTGCTAGGATTCGATAACATAGTTACTTTTATCTCAGCGATGGTCAATTTTTCTCTGTTGATAACTGGCGTTATATATTGCCAGTTCCAGTCTGCATTTCTTGAAAGACCACTTCAAGCTGTTGAGAATATTTCACAATGGGGTTAATTCTCTGTTTCCATTTCTCATCCACCAAAACCTAAGCAGTACTATTTAAGAAAAAAGGGAGTCAAAGAACCTGCCACTTTCCTCCAGCGAACCTAACCATATACGATTCACCCATTGCTTTAACTTCACAAGTCAAATTTCTAGGACTCTTCTAGATGACCATCTATACGGACCGCACAATAAACTCCTGAAAACTCTACTACACCTGTTAGATCCCATCCAAAATGAGGCGATTCGTACCCCCACTGGAGTCTTCCGCCGATCGTCCATTCTGGTGAGCTTTGAAGTTTAATCCGATATGTTTCCACAAGTTATTTCTCTTTCAAACCTCAATACCATCTGTTCTAACCGATTTTTTTGTGAGATACCTCGTTATCCTCCTTACGCCCATTTGCCAATAATTTATGGCGCACCTCAACGAACCCATTGCTTCATATATAAACATCCCGTTTGCAAAAGCTGCTGCCGTTGTTTTATGATGAAGGGTTTACACCTTGCTATTCCCTGCGCCCACAATTTCCCTGTTATTGACCTCTCTCCAAATTTAGCCACCCCACTGCCTTGTTAACGGTATCATTCCCCGGTGCACGGTGGATTTACTAGTGTTTACTGACGGCTCTAAAATGGGATATTGTGGGTGCGTCTGCCGTCTTCCCTACCCCAGCTTCTCCCCATACCCCCCCCCCCCCTCATGCTTCATTTTTACGGCAGAATTCATGGTTATAATGATTGCCCTTTCTCGAATGCTATTCCTTAACCAAGACCACTCTTGTGTCATTTATTCAGATTCGCTTCGCTCAGAGGCAAGAGTGCTGGACAAGTGATCAGTGAGGGGCGAATGTAAGTATAAAGCTGAACATTGGTTAGTGATCTTCTTCTCACCGACGAAGGCACTGGCACGCCTCCGTATTGGCCACATCAATATCACTCACGGCCACTACATGTCACTGTGTCCTCCCACCATCTGCAAATTTTGCCGTCGCCAAACCCCGCAATCTGTTAGCCCATATCTTCATTGATTGTCCACAACTTTTTAACCATATCTTCTTTGATTGTTCACAACTGGACCCAATTTGCCGTCGTCATTTTCCTATTTTATGGTCCATAAAACCTAAAAGGTTATCCCATATCTTATTTGAATCCTCCCATTTTAATAGTAACTAATTTCTCTTATTTCCAAGCGAATAGCAAATCTCTACATCATCTGAAATGTATATCTTAAGAGTTATATAATGTTAAAATCCTTGTCTCTCGTTGCTTATAATTAATTTGACATTGACCATGCAAGATTTGTACTTCAGTGTAGTAACAAAATCACACATTAACAAATAGATGATCGTATATATAACACCTATGAATAGAGGATGAATTGTAAACTCGAAGCTTATCATTATACAGTGTGGCCTCTCCTCTCATAGCAGGCGAGTCTCTTAAGTGGATATACTGGTACCATATGAATAAATAAAACTTTGTTTAACTATATTAAACTAAAAGTTTCCTCACTTATATAACAATACCAGTTATAAAGTAACTAAACTATTTACATTAAATCTAAAAATAATACTAGTAACCTTTAGTTTACATTTACTTTTCTCACAAATGTACTAATATATCTATTCTTTCAAGTAACTATTATATAATTAAATCAGTTGAATTTTACTAATATATTAGACACTAGTAACATTTTAATACATAATAAATAATGTATACTATAATATCGAACCTGAGTATTCATTACTAACCATCAATCAAATACCATAAGTGCATGTATATATTAAAGACGTACATAAAGTAAATGTTTTTTTAGGACTCTTATTACTTACTTTTTTAATAGACTACTACCACTCCTTTCGGAAATTATAAATAATAACTCCATCACATAAAGAATTGATAAATATATAAATGGAAATAAATTTTGTTTTTAGAGCATTTAAAACGTATGATGTTATTATAAAATTCAAATTGTAGGTTCTCCATTTTACGCACAGGGGTTTGCAATTGCAATACTTTTCCTTTGTGTGTGCTGAAGCCCCCCTCTGACAGGAATACACGCAATGCAGCAGTCACCATTTGGTTTATGATCCGCATGCATATCTAAACATAAAAGGATATATAGAAAAAAAGACACATATGCGCTGCAGGTTTGGAGATGTGGATTTATGATGAACGTGAAAAATATCTTCGCTCAGATGAAAAATGTTACTCAATACTCCATAGCGAAGAACTAATGTCCATGTATTTGCATTGACGTGTAAAGAAGTGTAAGATCTTTGTTCAGGATTTTGATGTGAGTGTACAAAAGACGTATTGATGACAGCTGTTTGTAATAATGATAAATATATGAATCTAGGTGCCTTTTATATATATCTCATAGCATTAAATTGTACTGAACATATTATAAACATTGTACTTATAACATTATACAGCATCTGCAATATCACGTTCAAATTAAGCATTCCTTTAATGTGATTTAAGCATTATAACATATCTAAACCACTTCCTCAAAAAATACAACAGAGAGGTGTCATATAAAATGTGTTTTAGAGTGACTAAGTAATATGACGTCGGACGGTTATGCTTACAGATTGAGAGTGGAATATCAACTCATAATACTATCAACATTTTGATTACTAAACATATGAATAATGGTTTTATTTATATTCCATTTACTTCAAGTTTCGATATCCAGTTTATATAAACGAGTACTCTTAACATATATAATATATTAGCGAGTTTAGATGACTCATAAGACTTAAATAAGCAGGGTTGGAACGTTTTTTAATTGAATATATCGTAACATAAGAACCAACGAAATTATATGCTTTCAAGTTGTAATAGTTTGTCTCGTGACTGCTAACCCACTGTTATTATTCATATGTCTTATTTTAGTCTAAGCAATATTATTTTATTTAGAGAGCTAACAAAATAAATGCCGAGTATAGATACCTATGCACCACTAGAGTGAATAACCAATACACTCGAAATACAACTCGTTACGCAATCAGGTTTCTGTTAACACCACAGTTAACAAAGGTGAGAACTATATTTGAATAAAATGTGCTGAGAAATTTCGTATTGAGGAAAATAAGTATGCCACAACGAGCGTTTGAAAATCTCAAACTGCTAAAACCGCAATTGTGATTACGAACGAAAATAGATTGTTGCTGGACTTAGTGTTTTGCGAGAAATTCGTAAACTAACTTGTACTGCTTGTATGAAATTGAAGAAAAAAAAGACGTCTACTCGACTCTAACTAAATATGAAACCTTGAGTGAGAAACTCTCTCGTTTTATGGCGCATTATAACATGTTGACCTCACATAGAGGTGATATAATAGGTTACAAGAATTTACATTTGAAAGCATCTTATTATAATGTAGAGCGCTATGTTTATAACTCCTAACCAGCAAATATTTCTCTTTATACAGTGGAAGCAAGGGCGGGAATAAGATCATGGCTATAGTGAAACTTGTGCTCATAACACGTATTATACCACAATATTAACTTAAAAGCATATACTAGGTGAGACCAATAGTCAACTTTCTGGAGTAAATCACTAAATGGTTAATAAATGAATGCTCACGAGAACCACTATTCAATTACCACCCTAGTGCTCATCCTATTATCGAGAATTTAAATCTTTTGTACTGGTTTTTTGTTTCCTGGTGAAAGTTTTTCTGAATATAATACAAACGCAAGTGTAGTAAATGGATTTTAAGGCGTAATTCACCAAAGCTCGGTAGCTTTGAAGGAACCTTTTCGGTTCGCAACTTTTTCTAGTCATATCTGTTATGGACAAACCCATAGAGGTTTCTATCATCGTGGTTGAAATTCTTACTTCATTATAATCATCTCTCTCTTGATCCAACACGATATAAGCGTTATATTATATACACTCACCATAAAGTTAATCGCACTTTGATAAGTAAAAAACCTCTGCATCCATCTCAGATCAACTTAAAATCTCTGACACAAAGTTAACGGTACATAATTTACACTCTATAAACGATAGAGACAACAATGTTCATTACCATACTAACTCTTCTGTGAGTTTATCTCTCGAGTATAGGTCAACGAGAGCTCTCACAATAATACCCTCAGATTAAGTAATAATTTCTTGAGAGATACACACTCTAACAACATTATATAGTCATAGTCTATTTTCCTACCCTGCCTGTAACACACGTCTTCATATCAATCCAAGAGAACATAAGTTACAAATAGAACCTTGTGTCCCCAAGTGTGATCAAGTGTATCATCTTTTAATAGATCTTCCTTAATTCAACAACATGAATATATCTCATCTCGATTTAAATAACAATGCCAACAGTGTCCATATAGAGTGTTTGTAATTTTTTCAAATAATTTGCGACTCTAGTGTAGACCAGGCTAATAGCATACTTTAGATTAATCTAATTTAATTTTTTATATAAGTCAGAGAATAAGTAGGATATGCATTCTGAGGGTAAGCACTATGTAACAGTAAATACCTTCTATCAAGAACCGCATACCGTCGCCTGGCAGTCCACACTATCTCTCAGATTTTCATAGCGCTCCTGCTAGGTTGAATCACTATTAGTTTGTACTCATTTACCTATGTTAGAGAGATATCAAATCATAAATTGTTTCACAATTACAGCTAGTGCCGCATTCTTTAGAGCGAGAGCGTGACAATAAAAATAGTATGTTATATATTAATGAGAAACCTGATAACGAAGTTAATTTATGACTTGTGATATTATAATAATTATGAAAGTTAAGATAAAGCAAATCTATGAGTTCCCAATTTAACATATTGATGAAAAGTGCATATTGCGAAGATTAAAGTTCCATGAACCATAAAATCGAGATTATCCGTGCCATACATTTGAACTCAAATTAGAGCCTTGTAAATTAGACTCGTGCCCCAGTGATTATCACTGATGTGAATAAGACAATATGCGCGTATTGAAAATAATCTTTTGGAGATATAGTATGAATCTCTTTGTCCTTGTAAACGAA
This sequence comes from Trachelipus rathkii, assembly GCA_015478945.1. Classification (NCBI taxonomy): domain Eukaryota; kingdom Metazoa; phylum Arthropoda; class Malacostraca; order Isopoda; family Trachelipodidae; genus Trachelipus; species Trachelipus rathkii. Next base: position 19,022 of record JABUQX010074275.1, on the reverse strand, counting down.
TAAAATATCTCTTCACAAGTAATGAACTTGTAGAGTAATACAAGATATTGTGAAGACTTTTAATTAGATATAAGTGCTGAGCTCAAGTCAAATCGTGCCAGGCTCCTCTCGAGTACTATTGTAAAATTAGTGTTCACGACACTTTTCTGTAATAAGTCAAGGGTAGCTACCAGCATTAGAGCCACGATGTGTAGATGAGACTCTCGGGTTTTAGCTTCAAATACTCATCTAAACCACTAGAAATGGCCGCTTGACGACAAACTAGAGCCAAAATGGGAAGTACTAAAGTATAAAGAGGATTTAGCCCAACTATCTTATATGAATAGCTTAGAAATGCATCACGTGTGACAAGAATAAATAATCCTCCGATAATCATCTAGAACAGTGCAGTGTCACTTCTGCGCTACTGAATATACGGAAAAGAAAATAGATTATACTCTCATAGTCAATCTCTATAATACTATTTACCTCAATTGTGTGATATCTTTTAAACTAATGTTAAAGCCATGCGGATTAACGAGGCAGTAAGTCCTAGAGGCTATGATAATTCATGGAAATGTATAATAAGAATTTACTGTACACACTAAGTATGCCAAAATCCACTTTGAACTGCAAACTATATATTCAGAGGACTTTATCGAACCTTCGCTGTCCTACAGTATATCTTTTAAAGCAACATCTATTCGTCAGTATTATACATCGCTAAAATTACATTCAATTTATAATTAACATATACAAAAAAACTACAATCCAAATTAAAATTCTCTCTTCTAAATCTAATATACTCCCAATGACTAGTTTCTAATATTATTACTAATAACAATAATGATAACAAAATATCAGATATAAAATTTTATTTTAATAACATAAATATATCGCTAGGATCTACCTATACTTATCGATAAACCAGTTTTATCAATTAACCATAGAAGTATCATTAAAGGCAAGCTACCATTATTAATTATACCTATTCCGAGAGAAAAAGATCACCAGGTAGGGTGATATGCTGACCCCTTCTCTTTAGAAAGGGGTTAGATAATCTCATTAGCTATGATCTGAGTGGGATCAATCCCTCGAAGGAGTATTATATGTATTAGTCGGGCTTTATACCCCTCTGAAAGGTAATATATATATATATTAAATAGTGAGAGTATATTATATATATAGGTTAAGAGACCTCTAAGCCTTAGCTTTCTGGGCTGATGGATATATACCTATAAGTGCCCTCTATATTACACTCCTTGCTCTAGTAGTTGAATCTCACCCTACCGTCAGTCAATATATAGAGGTATATTCTATCACCCTTTCCCAAAGGGGCCAGCATATCCTACGTATAGTATAGGCATTATTGTAGATGGTTGGTTCTCTCAGGTCAATAACTTTGCGAGTGATTATTTGGGAGTGCAATCTCGCGGCGTACACACTGGCTCACTTCGTGTGTGAACGCGGAGAGGTCGATGGTTACCATCTCTCTTCTCGTCTCTAGTTCTCTCTCTCAATTTGAAAAATATGTATTTTATGGGAAACTACTTTAGTGAGTTAACGTATATATATGATTATAAATATTATTAATTATGACAATGTTCTCTTTGTAATGAAATCGAATTTGTATATAGAGAATAATATAGAATAAATGATTGATTTTATGTTATAAGATTTAATTTACTGTGATTAGTTTAACTGACAGATGATTGTAGTATAGAAACGTGATGCGTTAGGTTAATAAGTTTTTATATGTTATACTATATTATTTATATATCGTTTTATGAAATGTTTACATAGATTAACGATACAACTAGAGTGGAACCGCATAAGTTATCTAAGTGCCTCTGTGGGCTCTCCTCTGTCTAGAGGGTGAACATTGTTGGTGGTGGGCGTACTTTCTCGTACATGTTCTTACGTTCCCCTCTGTTCACCTCTTCACAAGTCGTATACTGGGATGCCCCTAAAAATAAGATTAAAGTATCATTTAAGTGGATGGCTCTCCTGAGGCGCGATAAATCGCGTCTACTGTACTCAGAGCTTTGAAGTAGTGCCGTATAGTTTGATATACATTAGAATCAACTGAACTTCATTAGTTCAAGCATGGTCAGTATATAGAGTACTATCTTATGATTTAAGATTTATTTAGGTTATCAACTCTTGTGTTAAGTGAGTATTTTGTATATAGAGATTAATATCATTACTCATAGTGGTACTTTCACTACTGTTGTTAATATATTAGCTTTCGAATAAAAAACAGTACTATATTGGGTAACCATATATCGAGTTAATTGTTATATATATTATATATTATATTATATATACCTTATTAATGATATTATGATTAGCTATATCATTTGTTTTACGCGGTAACCGAAGTAGGTTTGAAGGTCCAAAATATCGTGCAAGATAATTAGAATTGGTAAAACGTTAATTATTGTGGACCCGCGGTCTCATATTTTCGCATAAATTCGACATTACTGAAATACTACTGCTCAAACTTCTAGATATCCATATATGCGCACAATGCTCGTCTAGATTGTTTAGGTTTAGTGTAGCCACGCATTTTTGTTTAACTCATTCATTTTAACTCTCTCAGTTCGCGCGTGGTTTCATACGCTCTACATTATTTTCACTTAAACACCGTAATAAGGCTTATTAAAAGTCGCCAAGTTTGTAGTTGATCTTTGCAATTAACGTTATATGCATCGCTTACTACTTTCGATAGCTCATAATATATAATCTTATATGTCAACTTGGCTCTTGTGTTTTATGAAACCTGGTTGTTAATCTTCTGCAAGAAGTTTCTGAAAGCAACTAACATCAGAACTTCAGTGGTGAGAGTTCCCGGAGTGAAGGCAAGAGTATATAAAAACACTTAATTCTCTCTTAACTGGTTGATATAGTTAGTGGGTCCCACACAACCCAAGCACTTGCCAGAAATCTACAATTGCAATTTCGCTGTGTTGGAACCTCTCGCGAGCTTCCTAGCACAGCTAACTCCCACACTCTGTTATTGCTAACTTAATTTAAAGAGACAGATGCTTATTACACAGGTTTAATGTGCATGAGTTTTATGGTATATTATTAACGTTTGAGTTTTAGTTGAGTGTACTGCATGGTGATTATTATATTATTATTATTATTATTATATATTATATTAACTATTTTTTACTCTCAAATTTTTTCTTTATTTTATGTTAGATTTATTGTTTTGATATTATTAATTTTGTTACTCTATGTCGACTATTTGCAGTTTTTTTCAAACTCTGGAAGCATGATAGTTCAGAGTCGACAGACAGCTGAGACATAGTTACACATAGCACGGAATGTCAGGTGACTTTCTCAGATCGGAAAAACTCAGAAGAATAAGATTATATATGCATCTCATCTCTCGTGAAGTAGAATAGTGATTTTTATAAGTCATGGATATCTAAGCTAATACTTAGGGAGATTAATACGGGTCGTTGAAACAAATGACACAAGTAAACAGAGTAATTTTTTTTTATTATTTTTTCGGGTTTTTCATTTGTTTGAAATGTATTATTTTTTTAGCTTTTTGTATTTTCATAGTAATGCTCTCTCTCTCTTTCTTTGCTTTTTCTTTTTCCTCTCTTGAGATCTTTTCTCTTTTCTCTCTCGAAACACACTTTTCTTTGGTCTCTTGCTTCATTTCTCCTGGCTGGATTTCGTCTTGAGAGTACAGTTAAGATCTCTATCCTTCCGCCTACTGCCCACCGACATGTTCGTCTTCCCGGTCCCGGTATTTGATGAATTTTTTCTTGTCTGAAACATAATTACAGACCCTGAGCATATGGTTGTACTTCTAGTATACGCTCATTTATCGCGGTTATTCTTTGAACGCACGCTCCTGTGTAGTGATCTCCGATTTGTATCAGACAAGATCAACGGTTAGTATTGTTGTGCTTACTTGCCTCGAATAAGAACGAGTCTTCGTCTCTCATGGTTATCAGAGACCCATTCCTCTCCTTTACCGTTTATCTCGTCTAAAAGACTTCATCCTTACACCCTGCTCTTCGAGATCTTTTGGTCTCTCGTATTGCTCCTACTCAGGAAGCAAAGTATGAGGAGTTGCTAAGTGGCACTCGCTAAGAGATCAGAAGCCTTCTGATCTCCTGGTGCAGTTGTTGTCCTTATTAAGTGGTCCTCACCCTCCAAGAATCAGGTTTCATCCGCACACTTTTTGGTTCTATGCAAAGGTAAGATTCTTCCAACACGACGTTTCTAAAATATTTCTATGTGACACTCATATGGTCTCGAATATGCTTTCTGGTTTCAGAGAGGAAATGGTCCAGAGATAGGGCAGTGTATACCTAGACGCTCCGTTTCAAACTCCAACATGCCCTGCTATTTCTGTGACTAGGTTTGAGTTAACTGTCTTCCCTCGTTCTTCCTGGCAGCCAAAAAGGCATTTCGCTCTTTCCTACTACCTCTTTGTGTCCTCCACTGTATTCTTCTGCGTTTCGTGTATCCTTATAGCTTTTTTATTCCTTCTCTCTCACCCTCTGTCGGTTTCTGTCGGTTTCTCTTAAGTGTTCGCGCTGCTTACTTCTTCCTGACACGCAGGAGTTTGTTGTTTAACTCGATGTGCCCCGATCCATATCGTACCCCTGTGTTGGATTCTTTCCTCACTCATCGCGCCTTCTATACGACCCCTGCGTTCATCTCAACGATGTTTGCGTGGTTTTTAGGTAGGTGCTGGCGCTTTCTACTTTGGTAGACATGGTCGAGATGGTCACCACGACATCATCGGAAAGCTGTGCTCTCACATCTCGTTCCATAGGTTGCGGTCTCTCAGTGACTCTCTCGTGTTCTCCACCGACCAATCTGTCTTCCTCTTCATTGGATCGTGTTCGCTTGCGATACATAGCGATCTCTCGTTCTACCCAACCCCAGGTCCTCAGGACATATCCAATATGAGCGCGTTTCAGTTGTTTTTTGCACCTTCCCGGTTTGTGGCTTGAAGCTCGAAAAGGTGCAAACCCAACCCTGCACCTTTTTTCCGCGGAAACTCCTAGCCAGCGGTTCAATAAAAGGGGCGGGTATCTCAGTACTGCAATCTACACCACTCACCTCTAATTGTTCTTGCCTTCTCCACCTTGTATTTTACTCGTATCTCATGTGTGTAAAATTCTATGCGCTCTCACCTTGTTGCGACAGGGTTCACATACATCGCTGTTCTTTTATGATCACGACAATCTCACGGAGACCGTCTTTATATACTTTTATGCTAGAGATACCTCAACCCAAATTAACTCTGCGCTTGCTCACGCACTCTTTACTCGCTTTGACTCGGGCTAAATATCGTTTACTGGCGAGTATAGATTTAGGCTTTTGTACCTGATTCCTAGTCTTATAGGTCGAGACGCCTGTGCTCTATCACACTGGTATGATATATACTCACGTGGTCTCGCGTGCCGAGAAGTGTCCACTTTGTTAGAGTTGTAGTTATACTAGTTTGCTTGACGGACCCAGGCCCATTTTGGGGAGTGATTTTCTGTCACTATTCTATACGATCGTGCTATGTGATGTCGTGATATCTAGAAAACAGGGAGATTGGTTGATACGCGGTTGTACGTCTTCTAGTATCTGCGATAGTACCGTAGTTTCTGTCTGCTTCTACTAATTAATGCTATTTCATGTCTGTTTTTGCCTCTCTCTTTTCTGGTCTCTCCCCCTTCTTTCACCAATTCCTGCAGGGAAGTATAATTTTGCGGTCAGTGTTCTGCTTTATTTAGATGATAGCACAAAAAACAACCTGTTGTTCCTTGCTTCTTCTCCTGTTCAGAATTACTTGTGACGTCCTTCGATCATTTATAAGAGATCGTTCATACGTGTATACTCTCCGTCACATAAACGTTCAGACGCAGTGGCTTTGTCTCGACCTCTCTGGCATACGCTCAATGTTCAAGTGTCTCAATTTGGCAGGTTCGTCTAAGGTTCGGCTAACGGTTTGATCAGCTGCTCGATCTTTCTGGTCTTGTTCGTCCGCCCTTCAAGAGTTCAGGTCCGATCACCCCCTACCACATAGAGGTTGAGCATCAATAAGGTTATAGCGCCGCTTTTGGTATGGAGAGCGACGTCGCATTGTTAGGCTTAGCGACATTTTGTAACGGTGCCCTGAACGTTGCCACCATACAAGATTGGCTATACCTCTCTGGTGCTTGTGACTATCTCTCAGTTGCTATTCTCTATTCGGCGTGCTGTATATAGTCAAGAGATAAGAGCATCTTTCCAAACTGGATTCTATATGATAAAGATTCATCAATGCTATCACACTTACTCTAAGAGTGCGCCAAGAGTGCGCATCTAGAGGACATTAACTCACCACTGATCTGTCCCATGTCATCTCACTCCATGGTTTTGAGCGCTCTCATTGTTAGTTTACCTCCAACTGCCTTCGATATAGAGTGCGTGCAAAGCTCAGACTTTCTCAAACGGCTTTCAGAGTCTCCGATAGTTCGTTATACTTAGAGGCTGCACTTCGCCATTTCGCCTATTCTCTGCCTGCATTTTCTTGGAAATCGCTATAGCTCTCTCAATAGTAAAATTCTGATGTAAGAATAATTATTCATTGCTTCTTATCGCATCCGTGGCCGAGTCATTACATGTAGCCACCTCATCTTACGTGCTCGATGTTTTTAGCCTAGGTTGCGTATCGAATGTGGCATGCGTCTCATACCTCACTGTCAATGTAGTTAGTTCTTTAGGTAATCCCTAAATCCTACTATACTTTATTGTAGGGACGATCTGTTTACACTCGCGGATGGGTAATTTGTTTGCGTGTGCAGTGTCCGCGCGTGTCACGGCCATTGCGCTACCATTCCCTATGATGACACTTGACTCTAGCAGATATAGCGTCACGAGTCTCCGTTCTAGTTAACCTTGCGAGACATGCTTAACTTGTGTTTACATCGTTATGTCTTCAAAATCATTGAGGAACTCTCTGACTATTTTTCTCATCGTACCGTCTCTCACGCGGCGTGCCTTTCCGCGCCCCTCAATAGTGTTCCCGAGAGCGGAATTCGGGTTGACTAAAGTGGACATGGCTCTGCATCAAGAGAAGACTACCCACTGCTTAGTATATAGAAGCTTGATCACACGATCACGTGAACAAAACACTCCGAGCCTTTTCTGTATCATCGATCTCTTTTAGTTTACTCTCTCAGACGTCATAAGCCTTCTATGAATCCGCAGGATGTTGATAGGATAGCTCACTCGGCTCCCACTCTCGCACCCTCCGATTATCATTTTGTTGGATCAAATGGGTGATGTTACTGCTTCTCTCGCTTGAGTGCAGCACTGAGTGCACAAGTGAACGGAAATTAAACATGGTTAATATGTTAGAGATATGCTTGGAAATATAGCTCATGGATGAGAACGCATACGTCTCTCTTGTTCTCTCTGCTCTTTACTTCTGTTCTAAATGTCTCGCTTACTAATGTTTCTGGCAACCTCCGGTGTGGTGAGGTTCGCTGACACACCTTTTGTGTATTCACACTCGTTAGATATCGAGCTTTTATTAGTGGAGCAGGTGGAGAGATAGGTGTTACATATATGCGATTTGTGATTCTGCTCTGCCGTACACTCGTTCTCTTTTCGATATTGCTATTCATATTCGCACTCCGCTACGTTTCTTGTGAGGCTAGGTCTGTTTAGTCCTCCATACCATCAACTCGTGGACCTCTACGAGAACACTTTAACTGCATGGATTCTACTCTAGTCCGCACTTAATCGTCATATATACCTGCCATAGTATTATACGAACGGGACCACACTCGTTCATGCCGATAGAAATAGTGAAACGCATATCGGTTCCGAGTGATAAATATGCTTAGATATCGTGTGTCTCTAACACATTACGCACATTTAACCATCGTTATGTGTGTGTTCAGACAAATATTTCAGTGTCGATATTTCTTATATAGATATACGCACTGTAGTGCTTTGGACGAGCTGCTTCTCTCCATGCGATTGGAACAAATCGAAGTCACGCACGATTTCAGTCTCGCTTGTACCAGAACATCGGACTACGACGCCTATTTTTGGGCAACGTGCTCAAGATCTACACTTGGAGTAGTTTCGTCTGACGTTACGGTCTTCACTACGGTGTTCACACGTAGCTGGAACATGATTTGTTCTTTTTCATACTTGCAAAATAGCTTTTGACCCCGAGTCTGTGTTATCTTCCACACTCCCTGCGCTGTGATCAATAAAAGATGTGTTTAGGTATATTGATGTTGGTAATGAGATACATTAATATTTTCTCTTTCGTGTGTCGCTCGCCGAATGTCTCTACTTGTCACGAGCCGGGATTTAGTTACATGTCTCAGGTCAACTTTTCTCGTAGCTACTCGTTAGAGTCGTATTACTCACAGTTTAAGGCTTGTGGCTCTGTTATTGCATTCATACTCTCAACAACATCTTGAGCATTTTCGTGCTGTTGGTCACCAACTCTGTTTCAGTTTTGAAAAGGGCTCTTCATCGCTCAATAACTTGGTTGTTGAATCGTAGACCACAATGAATCTTAGGGTGATGTGTGAGTGTCTCGACTAAAGAGATATACTAAATGGCTCGAATGAGAGTTGCGTAGCGCAAACTTGGTGTGATCCTGAGATAAATATATCGTTGTTTAGCTTATACTATAATCACTTTGTCGCTCAGAAGCGTTGGTATCCTAAGTTTTGTAGTTCAACCTGTTCACTGAACTGCCCTCAAGTCCTCACTCGGCTTATAGTGTTACAAACGCTTTGTGCTATTCACTCTCCTTGTGTGCCTCGCTGTGGGGAATACGTGTCACCTAACTTATCACTAGATCTCATGCTGGATTGTGAAGACTAATCTTTGTCTCTCCTCCTTACATGTGAGGTAAACTTAGGTGGTATACATTTACCATATACCTATCACGTGTATTAAGTATTACGGTTGCGCATCGTGTTGGATTCGCTGAATAGAAGACACTATCGCACTCTTGTCTCGTTCTCATGTTTTACTCCACGACCGAGAACAGGTAATGATCCACTAGCCGTAAAAAAGTGGTGCATTTCCTTGATACTCATAGGTGAGATCAACTCATTGTAGTTTTACTCAGTTTTTTAGGGTCCAAGGATGCGTTCGCTGCCGGATCGTATGGGTCTTCGCTTCACAACTGCCCAAGGTGAGCATTTGTTGAATCCTGTGGTATGATGTGAAGTAGTTGATTAATATTGTGGATAGATATTCTTCTCATCTGGGCTTTTCAGAGAAGATTAGGGTATAGCTAAACTACTCGTTTTCCCTTAAATGTACACAAAAATAAGTTCGGACACTCTCCACATCAAGTGCATATTGATCTCTCGGAAATAACGTGAAATCACAAGAATAATGGTCACCACGCCGTGAGCTTAAAGACTTTGCGCTTGCTTGCAGGATAGCTCAGGCTGATCGCTGGGAATTGATTTTAAAAAGATGTTAGCGATTATCGTGCCGCTCTTCTCCCTTAGTGTGCGTAGATTGCATATATGCATTCGCTTCAACAGCTACGTATTAAAGGAGAGATCATGAATCTCATTCACTGTTAAATCAGACTCTGATCCGTTAATCAATAGACTTCGATATTAATAGAGTGTATGGTATCACTCCTCACGTCTTCTTTTCCACAGGTGACTTGTTCTCACAGTAGTTCTCGCCATGGCGCTGTGCTACAGGCCGACCCGCTTGCTTATCTTACCCGCTTAAGGCGCGCTTGTGCTTCGTCGTGGAGGACCAACTCCTATCTTCGTATATAGTGATGGTATGAATTCTTTCAGTGATTATATCTCCTGAAGGATCTCACTGTTCGGTATTGTCATACATCAATGAACATTACTTTCGTATACGATCTTATAGTACTCCCAACACCACGACTCTTCGCACCCTCACTCTACAACTCATAAGTTATCGAAATGGGAATCCATTGTATGCTCTCAGTGAGTACTTAGGAAGGAGAAATTCTTCTTCACGATCCAGCGTCCCACTCACGTACAGAAAGTCACACGTGTGTACTCACAAATACGACTCAGCGTCTTAACGAGCACCTTGCATTGTTTAGCAGGGTGGGTTGAGGCGAAATCCTCGTTCGACTTCTTCGACGCACCTCTAGACGCTTCTCTTGTAGTTTTCAACATAGCTTTCTCCTCTTTCATATCTCGTTTCGTTTACGTTCCTATTCTTCCTCCTGTATGTCAAAATCTCATACTCACTTCCTTGCACTTTCACTTCTCTCTTTCGTTCATCACATCAATTCTCGTACTCCCTGATCCTCTTTTCAATCCTAATATCCTTCACACGTCACTCTCTCACTATCTCTCTCAGGCCAACTCAATAGAGTCAATAGACACCATATAAACGATCACGCGATGCACTCCAGAACTCCACCTCGGTCGAGGAGGACGGGTGTGCATCTGCACATGCCGTAGTAGTTGATCCTCTTGCACTCCAAGCTCCGGTGATATAGTTTGAATTTCCTTGTCACCTCCAGCTTTCCATCCTCGGGTCTGACATCTTCATATAACGTACAGATACAATAAGCAGCATGTTCCGGACTCGAGCTCCGGATATCACACGTCTCTGACAATCTGGAAATCCTTGTCCAGGAGTCCATCCGAGAAGACTCATACTAGAGAACAATCGAGACAGGTGTTATGGTGACTATTCGATGAGGTCCCACAGCGCGCTATTGTAGATTTCAAACCGTAGATCTATCGAGTGGTACGTTTAGCACTTGCAGATACAGGGTAGAGTACCTGCTGAGCGTAAAACGTAAGGTACATCGATCTAAGTCCCAACTAGTGAACCCGATGCGAAGTTAAAAATGAGTGAGAGATGGGTAATATGTGACCGCATACTTCGTGCATTTTGCGTGCAATATATTCTCGCGAAATTTAAGATTACTACTAGCCTATATTACTGCTTCGGATCTACTGACAAGCGTCTAGCGAGTTTTTTATACTAGCTGCGCTATATATTACTTACACGTACGATATAAGCTGTGTCTCTATGACGCTCATAACATACTTTATACTTAAAACACACAGTAAATTAGAAGAATAAGAAATTATATTTAAAAATGCTCCAAGCTTACTTTGATACTTATGAATAAACTTTTAATCATCTCTGCCTCTCTATTTGCCTTCACTTTTCTATCTGTATAAGTATATATAATGTTTCGATCTTTCTGTCTGCATAGTATTACTAATATAAACCTGTGTTGTTTATCCTCGTACATACCAAGATAACTATTCTGGAATCAAGCAAACTTACACATTCCAGAGAACTTCTAATAATAAAGACACTATACATATATTGTTGTTATTTACTGAACTGTTATATTATAACTCTATATATATACTAGGCACCACAGTGGCTCCAGTGACACCGTGATGCCGTGAGCACATATACTCCGCTGAAATATTCCATATACCATAGTCATTTCTAGTAAAATTATCATATACTCATGTAAGCCATTCATCAACCAGAATTTCGAGTACTTATCTATGTCAAATTAATTTAATGTTGTAAATAGAAGGTATGGTAGGTCCCCCCTATGTATTCAGGTGATATAGAGATTATACCCTATAATTCAAACGTAACTTATTACGTAATATATACACTTAGAGTTTACTCTCATCTATCTATACTTACTCTTCCCAAAAATATTATAACCCCATACGGATAATATAGTTCTAGGAGTAGCGGCAGGCGGTAGCTGTGGCTTTATTTATAACCTCAACGTCTCGGATCGTCATAGAAGAAGAGCACGGGAGAGAGAGAGATGGCGAGGAGGACGAGAGCTCTGCGCCCCGGGCCCACGGAAGCTACAGCGGAAGTGCGCGCAGGACGCTCGACAACCAATAAACGCAAACCCAAGACTCCCCTCCTTCTGCAGAATAACGCTCTTTTCGACTCAGCGTTATACTCTCTGACTCCTCTGCGTCGGAAAACCTCGCAAGCTCCGATCACTGAGTCACACATCTACAAATTATAACGTAATAATATTAATATATATATATTAATAAACTATTTGTAGGTGTATTGTGCAATTATAACGCTATATAATATTACAGCTATTACTTATAGTATCAGTATAGCTAGCGCGCTTATCGCTCGCTCTCATATCAATCTTTCGTTTCATATGACGCATATTATATCGAACACTTCTAGTGGTAGTCAATTGATTTAGCCGTTAGGCCTGAACTCATATCTTTACGGGTATTTTAGTGTGAATAAGTACCAACAAAGGTATAAACTGCTATATTATATAAGCGGCGTTATCTGAGGCTTAATACCCGCTCACAGGGGGATTGAACCTTTCACACCTACTTAATATATAAGTCAGTATGGCGCGATCGACTAGAAATATAGTAATAATGACGATATTGTACACCACAGTGACTCCGAGCTATTTAATAGCGCCTAACATTTAGGATAGTGAGTAAATCTACTGCTATAAGTATATGACAGAAACAGCATAATTTATCATAATATTTCTTCATTATCCTCCTTTAGTTATTCCTTCTTATTCTACTCGAGGTCACAACTGCGGCGGTAACTTACTAACTCTTAAGTTAATTATTATATTATTATGTTATATTATATATATATATTAATATATATATATATAATATATATAATAATATACTATATAGTTAATATATTAATAATATATTATTAATATATATATATATTATATAATATATATATATATATATATTATATATATATAATATTTATTATATATATATTATATTATATAATATATATATTATATATAATATATATATATATATATTATATTAATATTAATATATATATTATTAAACCTACTCATAATTATCTATTATTATAGGCATTTTATTGTATACCAACTTGTTAACTGTTGCCCTTGAAACTTCTCAACGTGACGCTACATCTACTCTTTAATATACTTATCTACTGTATCTCTCTCCTTCTCTCTCTCTTCTCTCTCTTCAATTCATTTTCTTCGCGGTTACAATACTCTCTTCTCAATTCTCTTTTGTCGGTGCTCTCTCTCATCAATACCCCAACCCTAATTTCACTAATACCTATAAATACACTTAAACCTATACTTAACTATATACCTCTAACCAATAACTTATATACTACAATAATTAACTCCTAATTCACTTAATTTTACGGAGTCAAATCACAATTATATTAAAAACTAAGTTATTGTCATATAATATATATTTATATATTATTATATAGATATTATAATATCATATATTAATATATTATATTATACTAATATATTATATATATATTAATATAATATATATAATATATAATAATTAATTAAATATATATATAATAATATTATATTAATATATAATTAATTAATATATTATAATATATAATTAATATATATTAATATATATATATATATCATATATTATGCAAATATATACTATAGTATATATATATATTAATTATATATATTAATATATTAATATATATTACTAATATATATAATATTATATATATTAATTTATATTAATATATATAATATAATACTATATATAATATATATATATATTTATATATTAATATTAATTAATAATATAGTATATATATTTATATATTAAATATATTATATATATATATTATTAATATGATATATATATATTATAATATATTAATAGGTAGAGAAAATTTTATCTATATTTTCAACGAAGAAAAGAATTTTCGAGTAGTTTTCTTTATTAAGAAAAATTTTTCCGTATTCACACTTAATATTATATATATTATATATTATATATTAATATATTATATATATATATTATATATTATATATATATAATATATTATATATATAATATTATATATATATATATTATATATTATATATATATATATAATAATAATATTATAATATAATTAATAATATTAATTATATGTTAATATATAATTAATTATTAATAATATATATTATTAAATACTATATATATATATATTTTATAGTATATATTAATATATTATTAAATATATTATATATATATATATTAATATAATAATTATAATATATTAAATATATATATATATATATATGATATAATTTATATTATAATATTATATATATATATAATATATATATATATTAATATATATATATAAATATATTATATAATATATATATATATATATTATTATATATTAATATGGAAAAAGACATCATATTCTTATGACCTAAACCACTGATATATATATTTTATTAATTAATATGTTATTTAGGTTTATATATATATATTATATTATATATTAAATAGTAATGAATTCATATAATATTGTTTGATAAATCAGCGGCAACATCGATTCATTGATAAAAAGTTATATAATAAATAAACGCAAATAAAATATATTTAAATATCATCTCGCATATATTATCAACTGATGGTATATTCGCGTAATAAAGGAAATATAGGATATTTAGTTAACTAACTAGAAGATAAAAAGTACTATATCTATATATTAATAAGTGAGTTATTTTTGTAATAATATATACTATACCCAATATTTATGAAGTGTTTTATTATGAAGTCATATTATAGTAAACATATTTGAAATTATACAGTGAATATACTATTATCATCTTCTTAATTCACTAAACTGTATTCGTTAACCATAAGAATTATTGATAAAATAATTAAAATTAAATAATAATAATAATTAAATAATTAAATAATAAATTAATAATAATAATAATAATTAATAATAATAATTAAATAATAATAATAATAATAATGATAAAAACAAACAAATAATTTGAACGAAAAAATATATTAGATGAAGAAATTAACTTGTATATATTCATAAATTTAATATATAAATTTGTCAATTAAAAAATGCATCTATCATATTATATTTTTATAATTTTTTTTTATTTATAAAAAAAAATAAGATAATAAAAGACTGATAACGATACTGTCAATACAGAAGAAGAATAAAAAATCAAATAATTGTAACTATTCTATGATTTCATAATATTAAATGAAATTATTATTTAAATAAAAAAAAATAGTTTTAATAATACAAACTGATAACGAACTGTCAAAACATAAAAAAAAAAAAAAAAATTAACTTAATTCATAATCTCGTTACGAAAAAAAAATAAGCCAGCGAGGAGAGAAAGAGAGAGAAAAATATGGAAAAATATTGCAGATAAGTTACAAATAAAATTAATATAATAAAAGATACAAATAAAATCTAACAATATTAATACAAAAAAAATTAGATCCGGTCCCATCTGAGTGCAATACGGTACAACAACTCTCAAATCAATCGTCCCACATACTCACCTCAAAAAAAATACAACAGTATAATATTTTCTCACAAAAGTAAGAGTGGAAAAAGGTGAATTAACTAATGTGTATGTGAAATTATACTGGAATATATATATACATATTTTATAAGAGGAATTTCTAAGGAAATAAAAAATATAAATAAGGTCAGTAGGAGTGACGCTTAATTTGTGTATAATAAAAAGGTGATGAAGAAGCTCTCATAACGTTAGCACCATCATAAGTTTGTAATATTAATTATATATATATATATATATATATATAATATTATATATATAATATATATATATCTTGTATTAGATTTGTATGTATACTAGCTATACTATATTAGCGAGGTATTTTTGGTACGTATCTCAAGTATAAATCGTCACTCGGGGCTTTTAGCGAGTGATTGTATTGGGTGGAGAGTTACAATTACCGGTCGACGACTCTGCCGTACTTATAGTTTAGATGTGGAGCGGGCGATTATTTTACTTTTTCCTCTCTCTTTGAAAAGGGTTTTGTCCTTACTCCTCTCTTCTCTAATTATACATAATATATATATATTTAATATATATATATATTATTTGTAATAGTGATAATATAATAAAAAGGAAGAAATGATATATATATTGATTAATATAGTAGGGGCTCGATAGTACCGACGGGGTAAAACACATAGGTGTATATATATAGTAGGGATAGTTTATTCTCATAATTTAAACTCCCCGTAGGGTAGAGGTGAGACGGTAAGGAATAACCTACTACCGCGACACCCTAATATAATATAATACCTAAAAGAGCGGGTATATATGGTTCCGGAGTACCCTCTCACCCGGAGGTAAGGTATATGAGGAATTAGTCCCTTTACTACTCCGTTAATATGTTGGGGCTCCTTGAAGGTCCGCCAGTAGGGCCATGTATTAACATCGTAAGGCAGTTGTTCCTGCAGAAACTTTCTGCAGAATTGCAATTTCAATTAGCTACGGTTGATCCAAATAGTACTCTCCACGAGTTGGTAGCTTATGCCGAACGCATTGTGAAGGCAAAGCCTCCTACGCCTCAGAACATTACGTCTCCTGCCTCGTTGGTCACAGTATAGCTATTTGAAGAAATTATTGACCTGCTAAAATGGCTCATTTAATCCCTCCCTACGAGTAACTCAAGGTTCAACGCACATATATATTTTAAACAAAATTAATAAAAATTTAGCGATTTGCGAAAAACTTTCTTTCGGGTAATGCGACTAAAATTTCGCTATCGAAAATCCAGAAGAGAAATTAGGTCTTACTAAATCCTTCTTTTTATATTTTTTTTTTTTATATTTTATATTGCTTAGTTATTTGCTATGTTCTCTGTTACTATTCTCCGATGCGCTCTTGTACAAAAATGTTGTCTCGAGCATTCCAGGCTCGAAATTGTTAATTTCGAAATTTATTGCCTTTGTCCACAGAGTTGAGATATGGCATGTTGTAGTATTTGGTTACGAACATTATGTGAGAGTTTATGGCTCTTTTTATACAAATCCTAAAGAAAATTAATATATTATTATTTCACACAAAGGAACAGGTAATTAGTAATCAGTTTAACACTGAACTTCGATATAAACCACAAGTGTGACATCAGACGTCATGTGACGCTTAAGCTCTAAAAGGTTCAGCTCGGATTCTGAGAGTTTAATCCATATATTATCTATAGCATCACGTCCTGTCACAATTTGAAAATATTAGTTACTTAGTACACTACTACCTGGATATTTACGCGATAGATATTTTCTAAGTAGGAATGATTTCTATCGGTGAAACATTTTAGAAGTTTTCTCGTTGATCAATAAGGTTTTCTCAAGAATTGATTTTCCGAATATCGCCAGTTGAATGTTAGATGTAATTCGTGGCGAGTCGGAAACATTCTAGCTTATCGATCGTTCTGTTAACGTAAACGTTTACACCCGAGAAGAGTGGTGTAAAGATGGAGGTGAAGGAATTCCTGAGCCGGAGTGCAGGGCGGCAAGGATGACCGAATATAATTGACCGTGCGGAATTAGGAAGTCTGAAGCCGGTGCAGATTAGGATTTTGTGTTGACTAGTAGTATGTAGAGAAAAAAGAGAGAGTGCCTGATGAAAGTGCATAAGGAGAGATGGTCTTGCATCATGAGAAGGCATAAGTAGAGAAGGATAGCGGCGAGAGAGATAGACGAGAGCAATGTGTGACAGTAATACTAGTCTGTGATGTGATGGGTAAGTGAGATTGTGCGTATTGTATGGCGAAGAGATACGAATAATAAAGGATCGTTTACCAAGATAAGAGTGTTGTAAGGAGGTAGAATATGAACAAAATAATAGGATTTAAAATCAGCTAGTCTATAGGGTCGAGAATAAATAGATTAAGAGGATTCGCACTCAAATAGGGTAAAGGCTAAGTATTAAATACTCGTAGTGAGTCGATTTTATGAACGACTTACTTGATAAGTGTGGGACGCTGGATCTGTGAAGGAATTTTCTTACCTAAGTATCACTGAAAAGTAGTTCCAATTCGTATCTTTAAGGTTGTAGTAGAAGCTATAGGTGCTAAGGGTAGGTGAAGTCATGACTCGAACGAAGAACATGAGTATGCATAGGATAAGGTATTCCTTAGTAATATAGAATTGTACTTATGTTATGAGATCGAGAAGGAGTTGGTCTCCATGACGAAGCGACTATCAATTTAAATGCATATATATATATGAGTAAGATAAGCTCAAAGTCGGGTCGGCTGTATACTATAAAGGATTGATGAGATAATAAGATGTTAGAGAATAAGTATCACCGGGAAGACGAAGAGGTGAAGAACATACACTAAATCAGCAGTCCATATTATATAACGAATCAGTGCAGATTCCTCTCTTTTAACTCAGCTCGAGAGTCTAGAATGCCTAATGACATTTACGAAAGGTAGAGAGCGTCAGTTCCAAATATTATTTCCTGAATATAGTGCTGATAGTTAAGTGAAAGATAAAGCCTTAGCTGATTACGTATATATAGTGAGAATACAGTTCTAAATATATGAGCCGTTTCGTACTATTTTATAGGATTGAATAGAAGTCTGATGTAGAATCTTCTCTACTGAACCTAAGTAAAGATTCATCAAATCTCTACCATAAGAAAGTGAATCAATAAATGATCTACTCTTTGATCTCATATGTTGCACAGAAAGTGCACGGTATCATATACACACTCCAAAACGCGTGAAATCTAAATGTAGACCAAGAAAGCTTTAGTATTTAGGGATTTCCGCAAGTTGGCGAACAGAGATGAAGGGATAGCTCATCGGGTCCACGTGTTGAATACGATCTGATACACGTAATAGAATATGTATATTTCTTTATACGTGCAGGGAGTGAGATGGCAGAGTCTACAATCGATGTCTCGATGTGTGGACATCGTTCAAGGCGAGTCACCAGGCGGGTAAGAATAAGTTAGCCTAGCGGTGAACTTTAGTATATTATTGTAGACGTGTACCTTAGAACGCTGGCAGGGAAAGACTAAGTGCGACCCAAGTGCTATTCAAGTCTCTCAGGCATTTAGATCATGAGTCCACACTCAATACTGATGCAGCAGCAACTCAGTGTGCGTTGAAGCCTCAATTGCCAGGGGTGGTGTGAGAAAAGCGATATAGTGTAAGAATTGTAGGAATAAGATACAGACTCTTGACGGGGAATCGAATGCT
>JABUQX010074274.1:0-16393 GCA_015478945.1 Trachelipus rathkii | reverse complement strand
AAAGGTCATGGCCTTCAAGAAAAACCAAAAAAAACGTCTTATTGCCTTCAACTATTACAAACCCAATTTCTCACACGCTTCAGAAACTTATAATTTGCTTTTTTGGAAAAACACAAACTCAAGCCTGTTAATCAGTTTCTAACCCCTTTGTTCCCTGACATTTTTCTCTTATTCTACTTTTCCGCCTCTTCGATCCAAATCTTCTTTTCTATAGAAAAAAAAAAACACATTATTATATTCTTTAATTATTATTTTTAAACAAGCTTCTAACGTCAAGAGATGCATAAAGTTTGTTCCAAGGCGACCCCGGACACACTGGCCATTCGATCGTCCTCAGAAACTATTTCCTCCTCGCCCGCCTCAATTGCTACCCTCACAAACGGCGGCGTTTAGTCTCGGCTCTCGTTGCATGCAGTCATACATTACGCGCATATTCAGGGTCACTCACACAGCATTTTCTTGAATATTGGGAATCGAAAAACTTTTCGCAATTATGTAACTCTCTCTCTCTCTCTCTCTCTCTCTCTCTCACTCTCTTCTCTCTCTCTCCCCCTCCTCTCTCTCCTCTCTTCCCCTCTCTCTCTCTCCCTCTCTTCCGCTTCTTTCTCTCTTGCCTCTCCTCTCCCCCTCTTCTCTCTCCTCTCTCCTCTCTCTCAAAACGTAATTAATTAATTTGTTTATCTAATAATCCTCTCGGAGTAACCACGTCTGAAAATCACCCACACACCACAACAAAACAAACTCAAAACCACAACAACCACGACACAAAAACACCACCTATCATTGCAGACCCTCTTTACTGGACACGTTAAAATTCTTTTTATTTATTAGCATTTCTCTGTCACTTTATCTGTTTATCACCACTTGAGAAACTTGTTCCTCCCCCTCTCTCCTCTCAAACGCTCTATCCCATTTTCATATCCTCTCTCGCTCTCTCTCTCTCCTCTCTCCTCTACTCTCTCTCTCTCTCCCCTTGTTCATCTCTCTCCCTCTCTCTCCTCTCTCTATCTCTCTATCATCTCTCTCCTCTCTCTCTCTCTCTCTCCTCTCTCTCTCATCTACCTACTCTCCTCTCTCTCTACCTACTCCCCCTCTACTCTCTCCTCAGAACTGTAATTTCTCCTCTTGAAAAGACAACAAAACAACCAGCCTTCTAAACCTCCTTCTACTCCCTGAATATTCTTTTTATATTTAACTTCTAACTTTCGATCCTTTCTCAGAAAAGAACAAATTACTCTCCATCTCTACTCTCTCTCTCTCTCTCTCTCCTCTCTCTCACTCATACTCATCTCTTCTCTCCTCTACTTTATTTGCTCTCAGATCTCTCTACTCTCCTCTCTCTTCTCTCTCTCTCTCTACTCTCTCTCTCTCTCTCTCTCTGTCTCTCTCCTCTCTGCTCTCGTCATCTCTCTCTCTCTCTCTCTCTCATCTCTCCTCTCTCTTCATTCTCCCATCTCTCCGATACACAATCGTCTACTCTCCTACAAAACTTAACATCTAATTACATATCTTGAAAAAGACAACCAAACAACCAAGCCTTCTAACTCCTTTTCTGAATATTCTTTTTATTTACTTTCCCTCTTCGATCTTTCTTAGAAACTACACATTATTATTCTTAAGTAAACAAGCTTCTAGATGCTAATGTGTTCATCGTCCTCAGAACATTCTTAGACAATTGCTTCACTCTGCACAACGGCGCTTTTCGCATCTTGCAGGAGTACAGTACGCCGCATGATGTGAGGTGTTACCACTCACACAAGCATTCTCTTGAATATTGATATCAGAAAACTTTTCGCAATGATTAACTCTTCTCTGCTCTCTGCTCTCTCTCTCTCTCTCTCTCTCTCTCTCTCTACTCTCTCTCTCTCTCCCTCTCAATCCTCTCTCTCTACCCCAAATTCCTGCCGTTTTCGTTTTTGCATTTGTTCTTACGAAACGTAAGAAAATGCCTAAGTTTATGGTCGCTTTTTGTCAAACTTATAGTTCAAAATTGTAAAAAAATATCCAGTTCACCAAATACGTAAGGGAATCCTAATCTTTGTGAAGATTGCTAATTTCTATACAGATTTTATTCTATATTCACCGAATAATGAAATTTTTTTACGTTTGGTGGACTACTTTTTACGATATGGCGCTGTTTGACAAAAACGAACGCAAACTCAAGCATTTTCTTACGTTTCTTAAGCACAAATGCAAAAACGAAAACGGCATATTTAATCACTCTCCTTATACTATCGGTAACACAAAGAGACGCTGATCTTTTGAACTCTCTAATCTTATTCCTCCTCCAATAGACGGAAACCTTCTGTTCGACTCGTCAACTCTATACTGCTTTGCTTCTCAATCTACACCGCTTTGCTTATTCTTTCATGCTCACTACTCACAAACTCTCCACCACACTTCCTTCTTTTATTTTCTTTAATTCCAATTAATTACTTAAACACTTTCAAGCGCCGCATTTCGATTCAAATCGGATTCTTGTTGCTCCACCTCTGATTTTGGCTTCCAAACTTTGGTCCATTCAATGTCAGACATTGACCTTTCCTGCATGCTAGAGGATATAAAAATATATATATATATATATATATATATATATATATATATATATATATATATATATATATATATATATATATATATATATATATATATAAAAATAATATATATATATAAATATATTATATATATATATATACTATATATATATATATACTATAATATTGCTTCACCGCACACTACCTTATTTAAGTTTTGATTGAAACTTATAATCAGATTGTTCTTGGCTAATAAATATGATACCATTTTATTTCTTTTTTAGCTCTGATATTGTAGGATATATTTAGTCACTGATATGTAGGAATATATTAGCCAAGACTATATTTTCAATTTTCTTGGAAGGAATCTCTTTCTTTTTGATTTTTTACTTTAAATTTTAAATTTTTAAAATAAAAAAAAAAATTCGATTTTAAAATTGACACGTGCACGGGACTATGATCCCTTACGATAAATGTTCCAACTCATAATTTTATTACAAAAAAAAAAGGTAGATACCTTACAATAATCATTGAATTGTTAATGTTAATATCTAATGAATTCTGAAGTATAATTTCTAATAAAACGATCTTCTAATAAATAGATATAAACTATGGGAAAACATTTTGATCAGTGATTAATAGTGCCCAACTTAAAAATAGTATTTCTTTAATTTAACTTGAAAAGGAATCAGTTTTTTGCAAACTGATCCCCATCTTATTCGTAGAGCCAAAGAAGAAACTTTATAAATATATATATGTATAGTATATATCATTATATATATATATTATATATATATAAATATATACTATATTATATTATATATTATATATAAAATAATCATATTATATATATATATATAGTAATATATATATATATAATATATATATATATATATAATAATATATAAAAGAACAATAAAGAATTTTTAACTTCGGACAACTATTCAGAATAACATTCGTTTTTTTATATATTTCGAATATGGTGTTTCAATATAAACTTGAGCCCTGAATTTAAAAGTCAGCACGTGTTCTGGACTATGTTCCACTTTGATTTAGTTGCCAAACACATTAATTTTATAACTTGCTTTATAATTTATTTGGTTATCGAAATTCTAGGGAAAAAGTGCTAAAGTGCTTTCCATTTTGTCAAATTTAGCACAAATTTAGGAAAAATTGCTCCACAATCGTAAGAGGGACTTCCTAAATTCTGTAAGTGCTATTTCCCCACGTGCCCTTACGAAGTTAAGAGAAAATGCAACGAACAGAATTTGTAAACAAACGAGCATATCTTCCTAAATTTGTGCTAAATTTGACAAAATCGAAACGACTTTTAAGCATTTTCCTAAATTTCGTTAGCATAAGTGCAAAATCGAAAACAGCAATTAAAGGCTTTCCATTTTGCCATTTTGCCTAACCTCGATAAGAAATGCTAATACAGTTTTAAACACGAATTTCGGGCATAATCGACCGATTTTTACAAAAATTTTGATCAGCTTTCTAATGGGCTTTTTTCTTAAGAATAGAACAAAAATAAAAAAAATAACAAAAATATTTTTATCACAAATAATTGATCAACTATTGTGATGGGAGATTATCTATTTGGAAGAATTAAATTTAAAAGCTCATTTCCAAGATACTCCAGCACAATGAAACAGACATCCAAAAGAACTGAATGGAACCACCAAATTCACCATTTCAAATCATCGAACTACACGACCGCCAAATCTATATTTGAATGTTACCATTTTTCCTTCACAAACCAATTTTCCTAACAAAATTCGGCGGTAAAGCACGAGACGACGGGGACTTAACACTGAAGGCAAGAACCTAACAGGACAAAATACTTTCCCACACAGATTCACCTGCGGTCACTACATCCATCTACACATCGCCTCATCGACTCCACTGAACGCACTCCCATTAATTTCCACAGCGAATTATCCGTCACTAAAGCAATCTACTTGCTACATGTAGTTAATGCTCACTGAATGACTAGAGATAGATACATATAAGAAAACGTCTATCCTACGCAGAAATCCAGACGTACCACTGGCCTAAATCACTAAGAGTACTCTCTGAGCGTGATGTCCAAAAAAAACAACGAAAACATCAAACACTCCCGTTTCCACCCCGACAGGCCTTGACCTCTGGCCCATCGTTAGCCAATTATCCTAAATTAACACAACGAAACTGTGTCGTGCTACAAAATTGACATTAATTCGAACACGACTTTTTTAGCCATTTCCCATCTTTAAAAAAATTTTCGTTAGCCAACTTAGAGCAAAAAATCAAAAACGCCTTTAACGTACTGGTAAATTCTAACTAATTTACTTTTCGACGCAAAGAAACTATAACTGTTTATTACTACTCAATATTTTAAACCAAAACTGACGATATTAAACGGGTAAAACCCCTGTAATAGTTGATGTGATTTAAAAGATTAACGTTAAACATTATATAATTTAAAAACATAAATATCTCACCAGTTCAAAATATTTGTTTAATAATATAAATTGAGTTTATTTATATGCATAGATGAGATCAACTTGAGTCAGATATATAAAAGTATTTGAAATAATCACGGTTTTCTGTATTTTATGTCAACAGTATAATCAATACTGTTTATGATATTTTAAAGATATGTTTGAATAAAGTGTTAATAGTGTATTCGTTCTGTATGCATGTTAGTTACTTTACTGTTGTTAAGTATCGTAACTTTGTTGAATGTGCTGTTTTATCTGCTCTTGAAGTATTGCTAGCTTTTGTATGTAATCCCTTTGTGAATTCTAAGTATTCTTTGACCGGATTGATGGCCAATGATTGTTGAGTCTTTTTTATTGTGAAACTTGTGTAAGTAGCATATATTCGAAGATTTGTATAAAAGGAAAACTTATTTTTCGCTATGTTTATCCAGAAATGAAATTAAAAATAAAATATTCAAGAATGAAATTTTAAATATATTTTTTTTTTAAAACAAAATTAAAGGAATGAAAACTAAAAATAATAAAGAGTTTTTAAAAACGAAAGGTTTATTAAATAGAATTAAAAAAAATAAGGAAAAAAATGTAGTTTGAAAAATAAATAAATATAAAACAATCACTACTCTTAAAGCTATTTAATTAACAATGAATATATAACAGTATATTTGCCACTCTGGAAACTCTCAATGGTTATTCTTTTTACTATTTTAAATATGAACTTTGTTATTTTAACAGTTTATGCGAGCGCTAAGGTTGTGTTAGGTTGTTCATTGTATATTATTTTCGTTAATTCATTTGTTGCTATTTTCCTTTATTGATGTGAAACTTTGTTACGTTCGTATATATTCATTGATCAGTATGCCATTGCAAAATGTTATGTAATTTTGTTAAATAATTACTATGGTAATGTAAAAATATCCATGATATTTAGAAAAAAGGACATATTGTGAGCTCAGGTGTGTTAGGTGTCATGTACATTATACCTTAGTTGCTGATTATGGACGTATAGCATGTATTGATGTGAAACTTGTTACGTATCAGCTATACTTCCATTTGTTATCAGGATGCATGTTCAAGTAGAAAAGGTATATCAGTTAATTAATTGAGTTAAAATCATATACTGTGTTATGTAAAGATATGTCTAGGTTTGATTAGGAGGGGTCGAGGGCATGTGCCGGTCGTTGATCTCTACGATGATTTCAGGTTAGGGACTGCTCACAAACACAATTTACTTAGGATATAATATGAAAAGAAAATTTTTAGTAAAAAACTGTTTAAAGGCATATAAACCAAAATAATGAACTGTGTTCGCTGTTATGTTATCACATATTGACCTGATCAGCGTAGGTCGAGTAGATCATTGGATCAATAGATTATAGGTGGGAGGGCTTTGGGACGTTAGGATGAGGATAGATGAAAGGATGGGAGGCCTCTGGAGGGCCCTGGGAAGCTTTTTGAATATTATATTACAAAAAAACGTAAATTTTTGAAGTTTTTTAAACTTAAAAAAAATAAAACTGTTTTTTATTATTTATTTTTAATGTTGTCAATTTTTTTTTTTAATTTTTGTCTGCTCTTGTTTTTTTTAAACTTTTTTTTTTTTTAATTTTTTTAATTTTTATCTCTTTTTATAATTTCCAACTCATATTCGAGTTCTACGTCCTTATAACATATATTGTGATACTATATAGGACTGGACGATGTTATTAATACGGCACCGCACCGGAGCAGCACCGGTGCAGCTGTCAATCTCCTACTCTTCTGTGTCAGACTCCTTCTCACTCTTTCTTCTATTATCTATCCGTTCATCCTTCTTTCCTTCCTTTCTCGTTTTTCGTTCTGCATCTTGTGTTTTTTTTAATGGGGCCCCTACGTGGCGGGCCGTAGACACCCTATAGGACTTGTAACATATATTCGAGCTCAATACGGTCTCGATACCCATATATAAGAGTACCACATTGTCAGTTTATACGATGTTTATTACTCAGCACTGCACCGGCTCCCAGCACCGAGCCCGGCTGACGAATCCGACCTCCTCTGACTTCTGAATCTTCCTCATTTTCTTCCTTCCTCCTTCTTCTTCCTTCCTCATTCTTCCTTTCTTCTTCTTCCTCTGTTTTGCATTTCTTGCATTTTTTCTTCTATTTTCAGGAGGGGATCGGATTCGGCGTCTACCCTGTCTCCAAGTTTCAATCTTCTACGATTATTTTAATTTTTAGGGGGGCAGCGCTCCCCCTAAGGGGGACGCAGAGGGACGTAATCTCGTCTCCGACGAGAGTATGTCATCATATAGCTCACATCCAAATTTTAGCCCGATACGTTAAGCCTAACATGGTTTTCAGGTCGAATTTGACCTTGGCGCTAAGGGGGCACCCCCCTTGAGTAACCTAGGGGGCATCAAACTCGGTGTGATCAGTTTAACACCAACATAGATTATATTCCAAGTTTGAAAGCGATACCTTTAATAGTTTTTGAGAAATCGGTGGTCTACGAAGTAGTGCACTTCCTACTCTCACTGATGCGATACATTTGGGATATATCTAATAAATGTAATTTTTTTTGTAATGTCAATAAAATTAAATAATAATCAAGAAAATGTTAATGACTTTGAACAAGTATTATTATTCAGGTAAAGTAATTAATAAATAAAGAAATAAATATATACATATATATTTTTTACCTTTGTTAAATAGTTTTCAGAGTTCTCAAAATCTGCCAATGAGATAGACACAATATCTTTAAGATTCCAACTAAATTGCCTGATATTATTAACCTCCGTTTCCTTAAAATCCTTCATTTCTTGTCTCAGGACCTCTTCTGCATTTCCGGCAGCAATATTTTCTGTCTCAGAGTCAGGCCATTCTTGCAGTTTTGTGAGACAGTTTTCAAGCACCTCTAAAGATGACGTATAATTGGACTTCTTCTTATTAAAAAGGTCCAAGCTCCCTTCACATCTCCTCTTCAGGTTCTTAACGTAAGTGATAATTTTTATTTCTGAGCGTTTCGTAGAGTTGTAAATATCAACGCTTTTAAGAATGGAATGATTTACTGGAAGAGAACTTTCGCTTTCGTCTATGTCAGCTCTGCATTTTGGACACATTTCACTGGTTTCCAAGACTCTTTTAATACAAGGAGAACAAATTGAATGTCCACAACGAAGAATTTTTGGAATGTTTTGAAAATTGTTATATTCTAATCTACAGACTTCGCAAGTGATAATTTCATCCATTATTTATGTAATATATATTATATATATATATATATATATATATATATATATATATATATATATATATATATATATATATATATATATATATATATATATATATATGGCAAATTCGTTAGAAAAGTGGCAAGAAACAATTGAAGTTCGCTGCAATACGCTTTTCTGACTCCATTGACTGATGGACTGCTTGGCTTACTCGTGGCTGAATTGGCGTTTCATATTTTTATTAATATAATTTTTTTTGTTTGTATCATATATATATATATATATATATATATAATATAATATATATATTATATATATATATATATATATATATATATATTATAATATATATATATTTATATATATATATATATATTATAGTATAATATATATATATATATTATATATATACTTATATATATAATATATATATTATATTATGTTATATATATATATATATATATATATATATATATATAATATATTATATATATATAATATAATATATATATATATATATATAATATATATATAGTATAATATATATAATATATATATCAGTGGCGAGGCGTGGCATTTTCCAGCAGTCATCGCTACAGTTCCCGGTTCCCTATTCCGACATTATATAGTATATATATATATAATATATATATATATATATATATATATATATATATATATATATAATATATATATATATATTATATACAACCTCCTTGTGGGCAAACCATTCCAAAATTTAACAGCTCTTTTATTGCTGAAAGAATATGCTTTCTTATATCCCAAGATGGCATGCTTTTCTTCTTAATTGTTTCTTGTTTATGCCCCCTTGGTCTTCCGTCCGTGCTCTACTATGAAGAATTATTGGTCTCCGTATTATCAATAGATGTAAAACATTTTGTAGAGATTGTATCATGTCCCGTTTGAGAAATCCGCTTTGTCTACTGAAACATTCCTTAACCTCTTCGCTCTCCTCATAGCTTTACCATCAAAACCCAGAAATCATCCTTGTTGCTCTACTTTTGCACTCTCTCTAGCATATCAAGTCTTTCTTTAAATAATGGGCCCAAACTTGTGCAGAATACTCTATTATTGGCCTAACATAGCTATTATACAGTTTACTTATTACTTTTTTGCTCTTGTAAACAACATTGCAATTTATTATGCCCAGCATCTTATTAGCTTTATTATTTGCTTCCAAACACTGATTAGCTACTTTCAAATTACTGCTTATAATTACACCTATATCTTTTTCTTGGTCCACAGGTTCAAGCTAATCCCCATTCATATCGCAGTTAAAACTTTTATTTGAGAAACCTAGGTGAAGAACCTTACAATTTGTTACTATAAAAATTCTATTGCCACTTATCTCTCACTCTCAGTCTTTACTTATTCTTGAATCTTTATACATCCTTCACTGTTCCTAACTGAGGTGGCCACTTTTGGTATCATCTGCAAACTAAGAAACCTTGCATTTAAGTCCATGGTCTAAATCACTTATTTATATATGAGGAACAATAGTAACCCCAGCTTCTGAACCCTGTGGGACACCACTCTTCACTATTTTCCATGTTGATTTATTGCCATTTAGTTGCTACACACTGTTTTCTATTCTACAAACACTCTTTAATCCAACCAATTCTTGAACACACTTGACCTATGTTCACCGCTAGTCCTTCTCTCTATTAAATACCCATTTCGCTCCTATTTGGTAAATCTGACCACAATCTTATATCTCTTAATTTTAATAATTTCTCTCCAACAGCTTCATCCTGCCCTATTGCGTTTTTTTTTTCTGGCAACACTTTGATCGGGCTGATTGGGGGCCTTGCGTCGATTCTACGCTAACTATAATTGGAATTACTGCTTTGACTCTGATGACGCTTCGGCTTCTGCCACTTAGGTGGGAGCTGTAATCGTTGACGGGATGAGCAGGTTCATTCCTTTCTTTCGACTAAATCTTTTCTCCTCATAATCCTTGGTTCGATCGTGGCTTGTTCTCTGGCCATTCAGGCTAGGAGACAGCCGCGTTAATCGGGGAGGTGTGGAAAAATTCTCTTTCTCCTATCACTCTCGCTAATTTTCACTCAGCTAGAAAAATCGTTGCAGGGGATACTCTTCGACGAGCAAAAGCGGCTTTCATCAAACGAAAGTGCGCTAACCGCCTTGGATCTCACTAACAAATCTTTCTGGCCTCTTTGCCAAAAACATCTCTAACAATTTCTGTAAATCATCTTTTGTCCTCTTATTCGATCTGATGCTCTGTTGCTAACTCTCCAACTGAAAGGTCAATCTCTTCGGCCTCCTATTTTCCCCTAACTCAACCTTTGGACCGTTCTGGCATTCTTCCTTCCCTTCCTCCTTTCTCCTTCTCCTGTCTCGCTCTCAGGGTGTCCTAGTCTTTACCTGTGATACATCTTGATTGATCGGGTTACACGGGCTCTCTGAAGATCTATGAAACGTTAGGAAGGCGTGGTGGCCCCGGATGGCAATTCCGGTCCCCAAGTTTTGAGGAAATGTGGCTTTAAGTGGCTGATACCCCGCCCCTCGTTCAAACTATATTCTTATTGTCTCAATATTAGCTCTAATACTAATACTAATACCCCCGCCCCTCGTTCAACTATATTCTCTATGCTCTCAAATACTAGCTCAATACTAATTAATAATACTACTAGCTCAATATCTAATTCTCTTCCATCTGTCTGTGTTCCCTGCTAATTTAATTCACTCACTTTAAAGCCTGCGGTCTGTTCTCATCTGCCGTAATTTGCGCTAGTGGATGAAACTTTGGTGTGCAACACCCCTCCCTGAATAGGGCTTGCCCGTGAGTGGTGGGGTGACAACTAAAAAAAAAATGTACCACTCCACCTATACAACCACATTGAAGTAACTTCTTCATCAGCCTTATGTTGGGAACCTTATCAATAGTTATATATATATATTATATAATATATATATATATATATATTATATATATATAATATATATATATTATATATATATATATATAATAATATATTATTATATATTATAAGAGAGAGAGAGAGAGACGAGAGAGAGAGTAGAGAGAGCGGACCGAATTAGTTTTTTTTTAAATTAGAATTGGAAAGGAATAAAAATAAAAAAAAACAGCAAAAAATCAAATTCATATATTAAATTTCATAATATATAATAATAATTAATAATTAATAAATAATATAATAATAATAATAATAATAATAATAATAATAGTAATAATAATATAATAATATAATAATAATAATAATAATAATTAATAATAATAATAATAATAATATATTTAGGTTATGTTTTCAAAGTAGTTTCCCATTTAAAATACCCATTTTCTTTTTTCAGGAAAACGAATTTTTGCCAATATTTTAAGGTTGTTTCATCATATTTCGTACTTTATAAAATACATATTATTTCTAAAGTAAAGAACTTTAATTGACTTATTTTTGTAAAAAGAGTGAAATTTATTATTATATTTCACTGATTCTAATTAATAATTTTTGAATTTAATAATTTCTTTTAATAATTTACTATATTTCAGAAGTCCGAAGTTTGAACGAAATTTTAAAGTACTTATGCTTTAATATAAGAAACAAATTCGCTCAAATAGTTCTTCAGCGACAAATCTATAGATGAGCTAACCATGTTAGATCACTATACATTTTTGGCGCAATTTGATTGGCTTAGAGATGTGAACATTATATAATAATACTGATAATGTGCTCGCAATTGATCCGACAAATTTACAGATTACCTGGGCATTTTATATTAATATTAATTCATTGTAATTGATCCGCTTTTTCAAGCGCACATATATCTCTCATTCATATATATTACATATAATATAATATTATTATATATATATATATATATATATATATATATATATATATATATATATATATATATATATATATATATATATAATGAAAATGAAAATAATAATGAAATTTGAAAAAAGAATTGATTTATTTTTTATCTCATCTGGTCAGTCATCGCCGCATCAATAGATGACTGGACGCTTCGCCACTGATATATATATATATATATATATATATATATATATATATCCGTTCACATCGACGACTCATGCATTGTAATTTATATATATTATAATATATAAATAATATAATATAATATATATATAATATATATATATATGTTATATATATATATATATATAGATATATATATATATATATATATATATATATATATATATATATATATATCAGAGGTGGGCGCGCAAATTTTAAACTTTAAAGCGCAAACGCAAAAGCGCAAAGTGGAAAAACTTAGTCCGCAAGCGCAAAAGCGCACAGATTTTCAAAAAATTTAGTCCGCAAATGCAAAAGCGCACATGTCCGCAAATCAAATTTTTTTTAAAGCACAAATTTAGGAGCGCAAAAAAAAAATAAAAAAAAATAAAAAAAAAATGAAATGAAAATAATTTCAGAAGTTGCACTTCGACGACTTTCACGGGTTTGCAATTCTTTCTCCTTTAAGTACTTATCCACCTCTTAGAAAATTGGCTAAAACAATAACTAATAAATAAAAAATAAAAATAAAAATGAAATAAAAATAAAAAATGAAATAAAAATGGAAAAAAATAAAAAATTAAAGAAATAAAGATAAAAAAATAAATAAAAAAATAAAAAAAAATAAAATAAAGTAAAAAATAAATAAAAATTATATAATAATAATAATAATAATAATAATAATAATAATAATAATAATAATAATAATAATAATAATAATAATAATAATAATAATAATAATAATAATAATAATAATAATAATAATAATAATAATAATAATAATAATAATAATAAATATCAATTTCACCCCAAAGTTTTAAAATAATTCCCCTTTGAAATATGAACTGCCTGAACATTAATAAAATTTTATTCAAAATAGATTTATATATATATATTATATATATATATATATATAATAGTATTTATAAATATTGCTGTATTCATATAGTATATCTATTATAGATATATATATATATATATATATAAAGTATATTATATATATAATATAATATAATATTGGAATTAAGCCTAATCTCGCTTTATTATAGTTTACTATTTTTAAAAACCCTTAGTTGCTAACTAGGTAGAATTATATGAAACAACACATTAAAAACACTTTACTAAAACATTTAAAACTGATAAAATTAACAGGGACGAGCTTTCGCCAACCATTTGGCCTTTTTCTAGTCAGAACAGTGAATGGAGGAAGTCTTAATTTTCTATGAAGTTTATTTCCTTATTCGTTTAGTTGGTTTTTTAAAAGACTATTATAGAATGGAGACATTTTCATGCAGTTATTTTGAATTGCATCTATTTTTTTGTAATCTCCAGAGCAGCAGCTATTAAAGTTGGGGAGGTTATGGATACAAAAAGCCTCTGCTATTTTTCGTTTATTGGTATCTTGTATATTTCTGATTTTTTGCATGTTATTTGTATTAATATGATGGTTGAATGTTAATCTATGTTGTGTGAGTGCGGAGTTTTGTTCGTGTTTGTCTAAGTCGTGTTTATGCTGATTTTTTCTACGTTTGAAGTCTATTGTTTCTCCGAAATATTGCTTATTGCAAAGGGTGCATGGAATTTTATATAAACAGGGGGGGTTGTTGAATTTTGATTTGGGGGGTTTTAATATTTTTTTGATGAGGATATTACCAGAGGGGATCAACTGTATATGTTTTGGTATGAGATTTTTTATGTTCGTTAGGTTTATATGTGGTATAGGTATGTATGTTTTTTTTGAATTAGGTTGGGTTATGTGTGCTTGATGATATTTTTTCTTTGCTTTTTTATATGCTGTATTTATAATATTGGAGGGGTATTTGAGTTTTTGAAAAGTGGTTTTCAAAAATTGTGTTTCTTTATTTAAATGTACCGGAGAACAGATTTTGAAGGCTCGTAGGTATAGGGATGAGAGAGTGGCTAGTTTTGTGTTTTGTGTGTGTGCGGAGTACCAATGTATGTATGTAGGGTTGGCTGTGGGTTTTCTATAGACTGTGAATGAGGGTTTTGTAGTGTGATCGGTTGTTATCAGTGTGTCTAGAAAAGGGAGGGTGTTATTGTTTGATGTTTCCATAGTGTATTGTATATCTGTGTGTATAGTGTTAATGAAATTTAAAATGTTGTGTGGGTTGGTTGCATGTGGGACTGCTGCAAATACATCATCTACGTATCTGAGCCACACGCAACCAGAAAGAAGTTGATGTGGAAGGATGTAATAGTGTTCAATGAGTTCCATGTAAATGTTGCTGAGCATGGGAGACAGTGGAGAACCCATGCTCAGGCCTTGTGTTTGTTTAAAGAAATGTTGGTCAAATTGAAAATAGTTATGTTGTAAAGTAAGGAGTATAAGTTGTTTTAAAATAGAAAAGGGATGAGAAAAAGTGATGTTGTTTTCGTTTACGTATTTAGTTAAAAGTTCAAGTAGATGTGGAACAGGGACGGATGTGAAAAGAGATATTACATCATAGCTTACGAAAGTGTGTGTTTTTGTATTAGTGGAGGAAATTTTATGGATGAAATCTTCTGTATTTTTTAAGTGTGAGGTAGAGATAGTGCCGAGTAAAGGTTTAAGTTGTTTGGAGAGCCATTGTGAGAGTTTGTAAGTGTTGCTGTTTGTGTTGGCTATTATAGGTCTTATAGGTATGTTTTGTTTGTGTGTTTTTGGTACTCCGTAGAATTGTGGTATGTTGGTCATGTACGCTTTTAATTGATTATTGAGTTGAGGTGAGTTTTTAAGTATGCTGTTAAGGTTAGAGTTAAATGTAGCTTGTGACGTGGTGTGTGGGTTCTTTGTAAGTTTTTGGTATGTGTGTGTGTTTAATAGGGATAAGCATTTTGCATTATAATCATGTGTGTTAAGAATTACTATGTTATTACCTTTATCTGCTCTGGAGATTACGATGTTTTTGTTGTTTTTCAAACTTTCCAGAGCGGTGTAGAATTTCAACGGCATCTTTGGAGATGTGTCAGTTGCTATTGCAGAGAGAAGGAATCCTGTTAGTATATCTGTGTTGCATCCTGGGTTTTTTTCTGTTTTTTTCCAGATTTCTAAATCCTGCAGGAAACGAGGCCAAGGATCTTTGTTTTGAAGGGCCATAGATAAACCAAAACCCAACAAGTCGGATTCATCTGTTGTTGGTACATAAGTTGATAAATTGATTATTGCATTGTGATCGGTGTCCGTATGCCAAACGCTCTGGGAGTAAATTATATTAAATTTTCTTTTCAGTTGTTGAGCTTTGATGTAAGCTATTTCTTCTTTACGTTTATGTGCTTTATTTATAAGTTCCAAATATTCTGCTGCAGCGTTAGGGTAACTAGTAAACCATAAATTTCGAAAGATGTAATATAAACGAGTACACTTTTTGAAGGTTACTTTGATCTCTCGTTCTATTGATTTGATTTTCTCTTTAAGTATTTGCTGGTAGATCTGGGGTTAACTCTAAACTACTACATACATACATTGGTACTCCGCACACACACAAAACACAAAACTAGCCACTCTCTCATCCCTATACCTACGAGCCTTCAAAATCTGTTCTCCGGTACATTTAAATAAAGAAACACAATTTTTGAAAACCACTTTTCAAAAACTCAAATACCCCTCCAATATTATAAATACAGCATATAAAAAAGCAAAGAAAAAATATCATCAAGCACACATAACCCAACCTAATTAAAAAAAAACATACATACCTATACCACATATAAACCTAACGAACATAAAAAATCTCATACCAAAACATATACAGTTGATCCCCTCTGGTAATATCCTCATCAAAAAAATATTAAAACCCCCCAAATCAAAATTCAACAACCCCCCCTGTTTATATAAAATTCCATGCACCCTTTGCAATAAGCAATATTTCGGAGAAACAATAGACTTCAAACGTAGAAAAAATCAGCATAAACACGACTTAGACAAACACGAACAAAACTCCGCACTCACACAACATAGATTAACATTCAACCATCATATTAATACAAATAACATGCAAAAAATCAGAAATATACAAGATACCAATAAACGAAAAATAGCAGAGGCTTTTTGTATCCATAACCTCCCCAACTTTAATAGATGCTGCTCTGGAGATTACAAAAAAATAGATGCAATACAAA
>JABUQX010074273.1:70000-87891 GCA_015478945.1 Trachelipus rathkii | reverse complement strand
TATATATTATATATATATATATATATATATATATATATATATATATATATATATATATATATATATATATATATATATATATATATATATATATATATATATATATATATATATATATATATATATATATATATTTATATATATATAAAAATAAAATCTTTTGACCTTGTTAATAAATTACGCATGGTCGTTTTACGTTTACCTTCATATATTTATAATAATCTTTATTTATGCTTTGAATCATAAATAAATTGTTAAGAATTTTCTAATAAAATTTTAAACAATATTCAGAAATTTTTATTTTTTAAATATTTTTATTATTAATCTTTATTTGAAATTTATGAGTAACTATGAAAATTTTATTTTTCGTATGATTTAGTAGCTAATATTTAATTGTTACATCTCCAAGTATCTACTATGATTACCACAATTTTATTAAAACTATATTACTAATAATAATAATGATAATGATAATAATATAATGAACGTGTAGATTTACAGATATTAAAAATAAATGCAGCATGTATATAAGTGTAGAACGATTTTCCGTTAAAACTAATGACAAAAATAATAACATAATAACACTCGTGTAAAGTTCCTACCAGAAACAACAATAAAAAAATGAAAAAAATGGAAATGTTTAACCTTAGCAAATGGGGACAATTCTATCCTACTACGTCATGTAGATGAGACGTTGAAAAGTGATTGGGAGCAATGATTGGTGCTTTTATTAAAAGTTTCTCGAAGGGAAAACACATTGATCTAGAAAAAAAAAATCGGTTCTTAGTCAAAATAGGAGAAGAAAAAAAAGAAAGGTTTTATGTTCCAGAGGTACAAAGTTTAAATCCATGGAAACTTTTTGAAGATAAGAAAACGAGAATTAATCTTCTTTAAATTTGTTTTGTACCAGAGGAACTTTGTTTGAGAGATGGCCTTTTTGGGAACTTTAAGACAACCGACATATTTAAGCGATAAAGAAAAGAAAAGTTAATAAGGTGGGTTTAGGGAGAGGAGAAAGCGTTAGAAATGGTATCTTTTAACATATATATTATTATTTGCATTTACGAAAAGGAAATCATTTTCGAAGTATCTATTGATTAGAGTCTATATATATATATATAAATATATATATATATATATATATATATATATATATATAGTTGAAGAAAGATATATATATATATATATATATATATATATATATATGAACATTTTATAAGAGGTTGACTCCGTTAATATTAGGTTATGTTAATTTAGGCTAGGATTGGTTAGGTTACTATTGTTTAGGTTAGGTTAGCTTAGGTTAAGTTATTTCGGTTAGGTTAGGTTAGGTTATATTAGGTTAGGTTACGCTATATTGTAATGTATTTACCCTAAAATTATTGAAATTAGGATAAATTTTTTATTGATTTTCGTTCCTGGAGTCAACCTCTTATAAATAGCCTATATATATATATATATATATATATATATATATATATATATATATATATATATATATATATATATATATATATATATATAGAATATATATATATATATATATATATATATATATATATATATATATATATATATTTTTTTTTTTTTTTTTTTTTTTTACAGTTGTCACCACCACTCACGGGCAGAGCCCTATTCAAGGAGGGGTGTTACACGCCTCAGAAGTCAACAACTAAAGTAAATTACGCAGATAGCACAGACGCAGGCTTTAAAGTGGGGGAGATTAAATTCAGCAGGAAACACAGAAGATGGAAGAGAATTCCACAGAACAGATGTGGCAGGAAAGAAGGAAGCACCGCAGCGAACTAGCCTGGAGTTACCTACATCAACACAAAACTCATGTGCAGACACAGCACCCCTAGTGCTACGAGGGCGACGTAAAGGTGGAGGTACGCGAGTGATAAGCTCCCTCGAGCACCTGCTGCTGCGGTACCTATAGAAAAGAGATAAAGCACCAACATCGCGCCGCAAAGATAGAGGGTCAAGGGAACTGGAAAGTACAGGACAGTTTATAAGCCTTTTGGCCTTTGACTCGACCCTATCCAAAAGCCGGGTGAAACCAGAGCCCCCAGATATGAGAGCAGTACTCCATACAAGGGCGGATGAGGCCCTTGTATAGCTGGAGTAACTGAGAAGAGGAAAAAAAGTCTCGCAGTCTAAACAGAACTCCCAGTTTCTTTGAGGCCGTCCTAGCAACCGTTGTGATGTGAGGTTTCCAAGACATTTTTTTGTTTATGTTAAGGCCAAAGATGTTTATATTGTCAACAGGAGAGACGAGAGAACCGTCGAAAGAGATAGGAAAGTTGAAGGTGTCTTAGAGAGGGAGATTTGCAGAAGTTGAGTTTTTAAAGAATTGAATTTCACAAGGTTCAGACGACCCCACCCGGAAATTCTATCCAGATCAGCGAGAATAGAATCGGAAAGATTAAGACGAGAGGCAATTCTAGAAGTAAAAGAAGGAGCAGAATTGAAATGAGTTGAAGAATGAAGGGTCGAGTCATCGGCATATGAGTGAATAGAGTTAGATGTGCAAGTGAGAAGATCATTAATGAAAAGTAGGAATAAAGTAGGAGATAAGACAGAACCCTGAGGAACACCACTATTGACAGAAAAGGAAGAAGAAGTCGCCCCATCAACAACAGCCGATATTGAGCGATTTGAAAGAAAGCTAGACATAAGTAAGCAAAGAGAAGAAGGAAACCCAAAGGAGGGGAGCTTGGAGAGCAGTGACGCGTGCCATACCCGGTCAAATGCTTTGGATATGTCAAGCGCCACCACGCAAGTCTCCCCATAGTTCCTAAGGGCGGAAAACCATAAATCAGTAAGATAGGAAAGTATATCGCCAGTAGACCTCGAGCGCTGAAAGCCGTACTGGCGATCGGAAAGAAGTGAATGAGATTCTAGATGATCTAAGAAGTGAGAGTTGAGAAGAGTTTCAAAGATCTTAGATAGAATACAAGTAAGAGCTATAGGGCGATAGTTAGAAGGATCAGAGCGGCTTCCTTTTTTCGGAATAGGTTGGACATGAGCGTGCTTCCAACACTGAGGGAAAGTGTTAGTATTGAGACATAGAGAATATAGTTGAACGAGGGGCGGGGATAGCACGGAAGCACACTCCCTCAAAACTCGGGGAGGAATGCCATCCGGGCCACCCGCCTTCCTAACGTTCGTAGATTTCAGGAGCCCATGCACCCGATCGAATGTAATCACAGGCAAAGGCATAGGACACCTGAGAGGAGAAGGAGGAGGATGAGGAATGCCAGAATCGTCCAGGGTTGAGTTAGAGGAAAATAGAAGGCCGAAGAGATTGGCCTTTTCAGTTGGAGAATTAGCAACAGAACCATCAGAGCGAATAAGAGGAGGAAAGACAGATTTACAGAAGTTGTTGGAGATGTTTTTGGCAAGAGGCCAGAAAGATTTGTCAGTAGGAGAACCAAGAAGGTTAGCGCACTTTCGTTTGATGAAAGCCCGCTTTGCTCGTCGAAGAGTATCCCTGCAACGATTTCTAGCAGAATGAAAATTAGCAAGAGTGATAGGAGAACGAGAATTTTTCCACTCCCGATACGCGCTGTCTCTAGCCTGAATGGCCAGAGAACAAGCACGATCGAACCATGGATTATGAGGAGAAAAAGATTTAGTCGAAGAAGGAATGAACCTGCTCATCCTATCAACGATTACAGCTCCCACCTTTATCGGCAGAAGCCGAAGCGTCACCAGAGACAAAGCAGTCATTCCAATTATAGTTAGCGTAGAAGCAACGCAAGGCCCCCCAATCGGCCCGATCAAAGTGCCAGAAAAAACGAGTAGGGCAGGATGGAGCTGTTGGAGAGAAAGTATTAAAATTAAGAGATATAAGGTTGTGGTCAGATTTACCGATAGGAGCGAAAGTGGTGTATTTATAGAGAGAAGGACTAGTGGTGAAACATAGGTCAAGTGTGTTCAAGAATTGGTTGGGATGATCCGGAATGTGTGTGGGTTCTTTAATTAGTTGCTCCAGATCGTTGAGAATGCTGAATGATTCGGCCTCCTCCCCACCTAAATCGGTATGAGAGGACCCCAACCATTCAGTGTTGTGTACATTGAAATCCCCTAAATAGAGGACCTCAGTATTTGGATGAGAAGATATAACAGTCTCGTGAGAAGTAGTAAGATATTCAAAAAAGGCGTGAAAATCTGTTCTGTTAGGAACAGTAGCAGAAGCACAAGATTATTGTAGTAGAAGGAAGAAAGATTTTAAGCCACAGAACATCGAAGTTAGGAGATTCGAGATTTTCGAGACGTGTTACAGGAGTGTTTATGTTTACATAGGCACATACTCCACCCTTTAGACGGAAATTATGAAATAAGTTATAGTTGGATACATTAAACGAGTTAGAGGATGAATTCTTAGCCATCTGTGTCTCAGACAAGAGCAAAATGTTAGGGTTAGAGTTAGAGAGGTGGTATTCCACGGATGCAGAATTAGAGTTTAAGCCGCGGATGTTAGTAAAGTCTATAGAAAGCCCGCGCCTGCGCAAATCTGCCATTACACACGCACACACAACCACACCAAACCAAAAACAACAAACAAAGACAAAAAAAAACAGGTTAAAATTATTCACACACTAAAAAACCGTAAATGTTAAAACGATAAAACCGTATTTATAATAAATATGTAAAATATGAAAAATTTAATAAGTTTAAAACCCTCACGCACTCGTACACCCTCACAAATTTACGAAAAAAAATACAATTATTCAACATAAAACTGTTATGTATAAATTAAAATAATAATTGACAAAAGGTCAGATGTAAAAAACAATAAAAAAAAAAAAAAAAAAAAAAAAAAAAAAAAAACTTAAGTTAAAAAAGACTAAGAAAAAAAAAAAATATACCCTAGTACTATCTGGAAACTGCGTATTACACAAATCCTTAAAAACTAATCATTACATTCAACATAACTAAAAAGTTTAAAAATTAGTAATTAAAAGATATGTTATCTTTTACAAGGATCATCAAAATCTCGTCAAATATTAAAACTATAATAATAGTTAAAAACAATTAAAACAGGAGAGCGTTCAATGTACAAATGTTAATTCTCTAAAGGCAAAATAACTCAAACATTACAAACACACTCAAATTATCTGAAATCTAATTAAGAACACACACACACACACCTAAACACACACACACACACACACACACACACCACATGACATAATTCACACACGCACACACACACACATATATATATATATATGTTATATATATATATTTGACGAGTAGTATATATATTGACTTATATATATATATATATATATATATATATATATATATATATATATATATATATATATATGTGTGTGTGTGTGTGTGTGTGTATGTGTGTGTGTGTGTGTGTGTGTGTGTGTGTGTGTGTGTCAATATTTGCTTTCTGTTTCTTAAACAATCAAGAGATGAAACTGATGCTCTTGAGAAGCTTTTTTACACCTACTAAGCAAATTAAATAATTAGAGGATGACAAATGTGTTTCAATAAAAAAATTATCTTCAATATTGATACAAATGTAATACTAGAGAGAACGGACTTTTCAAAAGTTTTACCTTATTTCTCTCATTTTGACAACCCTAAATTTTTATATGGTCTTCATTAATCATTCATGATCGCTTTATATGATTTGTCGACTAAAAGTTGGTAAAATTTTTTCCTGCCTGGGCAATTCCTCTAGTTTGGAAATACCATAACCTCGGCCATATATATATATATATATATATATATATATGAAGATAAATACTTCTATATATATATATATATATATATATATATATATATATATATATATATATATATATATATATATATATATATATATTATATTTATATTTATATATTAGGTAGTTATATATATAAATATATTATATATATATATATATATATATATATATATATATATATATATATATATATATATATATATATATATATATATATATATATATATATATATATATATATATACATATATATATATATATATATATATATATATATATATATATATATATATATATATATATATATATATATATATATATATATATATATGAAGATAAACTACTTTAACGCAGTATTTATTTTATATAGAAAGGAAAGCCCTTGGATTAAAATTTTTCCATTTATTTAGTTACACAAAATTAAAAGACACATATTGATTATAAAAAAGATTTTTCACAAAAATAATTTAAAAAAGTTACAATGATTGTAAGCTGTCTCCATCAGGGAGACCTCTTCAGGCAAAGGAACAACGCATCTGAAAAACTGCTAACGTAGAAAGTACCTATTATTGGTTGGTTATCTTCTTCAGAGAATTTTCGAAGTATCTTGAAGAAAATTTTAATCCAAGGGAGTAGTAGGGGAGTCATATTGCTCGCCCAAAAACCCACCCCAAAAACCGAAAAACCCACCCAACGAAAAACCCCCTGACCTTTTTTACCTGCCTTGATCTTTTTTGACCCTTTCACCTTTTTTTTGGCCTTGACCTTTTTTGGGCCCAAATTTTTACCTGCCCTTGACCTTTTTGGGCCTTGACCTTTTTTTGGCCTTTACCTTTTTTCGACCAACCCTTTGGTCTTCCATGGGTCAATTTTGGCCCACGGTATTTTTTTGGAGAACCCTAATTTTTTGAGAACCCTAATTTTTTGAGAACCCTAATTTTTTTGAGAACCCTAATTTTTGAGAACCCTATTTTTTGAGAACCCTATTTTTTGAGAACCCTAATTTTTTGAGAACCCTAATTTTTTCGACCAACCCTTTGGTCTTCCATGGGTCAATTTTGGCCCACCCTAATTTTTGGACAACCCTAATTTTTTCGACCAACCCTTTGGTCTTCCATGGGTCATTTTTTGCCCACGGTAATTTTTGGCCACCCTTTAGGGGCTTAGCCCTTTTTTGATGTCTTTACCTTGTTTGACCATGATATTTCGGCCTTGACCTTGCCATATACCATGGGTCATTTTTGGCCCACGGTAATTTTTTGTCCTTCCTTTAGGGACTTAGCCCTTTTTTGATGTCTTAACCTTGTTTGACCATGATATTTCGGCAACCTTGCCATATACCATGGGTCATTTTTGGCCCACGCTAATTTTTTACCCACTCGTGGCCCACCCGTCACATATTTCGTTCCTAACTTGAACGCATGTATGGATCTTTCCTAACTTGAACACCTACACACACACACACACACACACACACACACACACACACACACACACACACACACACACACACACACACACACACACACACACACACACACACACACACACACACACACACACACACACTTATACACACATTCACTATGACACTTACACTCACCCATAGATACTTACACTTACATTTACACTTATACACACGTACAAACACACTACCAACCCTTTGGTCTTCCGTGGGTCAATTTTGGCCCACCCTAATTTTTTGCCATCCCTAATTTTTAGGCAGCCCTAATTTTTCGCCCAACCCTTTTGTATTCTACGGTACAATTTTGATGCCTCAGCATTATTGATGCCCCAACTTTGATGCCTCAACTTTAATGGTTCCCAATCACCGCAAGGAGTATCTAGTGATGTTCTATTAGTGTTCTATGAGTATTAGATGAGTGCCAGGTGAGTGCCAGGTGAGTGCCAAGTGAGTGCCAACGAGTGCCAATGAGTGCCAAGTGAGTGCCAATGAGTGCCAAGTGAGTGCCACATAGTGCCAAGTGAGTGCCACATAGTGCCAACTGAGTGCCACTTTTTTCAAGCCT
The DNA here is from genome assembly GCA_015478945.1 of Trachelipus rathkii. Lineage (NCBI taxonomy): Eukaryota > Metazoa > Arthropoda > Malacostraca > Isopoda > Trachelipodidae > Trachelipus > Trachelipus rathkii. The sequence goes on along the minus strand of JABUQX010074273.1, from coordinate 80,108 downwards.
TTTCTAGCCTCCCCTGAGCCCCGAATGCCCCTAATATGGGTGTCTACCCCTAGGTTATAAGGTATGAGGAATCGAATGGTGTATATTACAAGTTGCTAGAATGCTTCCTACTATGAGTTAGTATTTTTCTAACACTTATAGCATGACAGAATATATATCTAAAGAGTTACACAGTTGAGACAGTGACCGCAAACGTTTCAGAGTCCGCGTCCGCAGGTCAGCCCCTCCGCGAAACCGCCGCCGCGTGCGCCCGCAGGCGCAAAATTCCCGCGTGCCCGCCGCGTGTGCCCGCAGGCGCAATATTTCCGCGTAACCGCCGCCGCGTGCGTCCGCAGGCGCAAAATAAATATGATATCAATGTAAACTATTCAAAGAATTTCGTTTCAAATATACTATGAGTCATTCATTTTTACTACAATTGTACGAAATTTTATTAAAAACATATACTTTACATACCTTAAAGCAGTAAATCAGTAAATCAATAGAGGTGTTATTACCTAACACCTAGGGGATTAGTATGCTTTTGTTTTACTGCTTTACTGCTTTAACTTTCTGCTTTACTGCTTTAACTCATGTTTTACTGCTTTAACTTTCTGCTTTACTGCTTTAACTCATGTTTTACTGCTTTAACTCACATGTTTTACTGCTTTAACTCATATATTTATTAACATTACATACCTTAAAGCAGTAAATCAGTAAATCAATAGAGGTGTTACCTAAGGGATTAGTATGCTTTTGTTTTACTGCTTTACTGCTTTAACTCATGTTTTACTGCTTTAACTCATGTTTTACTGCTTTAACTCTCTGCTTTACTGCTTTAACTCATATATTTATTAACATTATGTTTTCTTTTATATTTTTGTTTTATTACTTTTTATTATTTCTATTTTTATTTTTGTTTTAATACTTTTTATTTTTAATTTGTAATGTAAGAATAAAAACACACAGAGTTTCGGTTATATAAACATTTTATTTTAATAAAATTGTACGAAATTTTATTAAAAATCTTTTTATATATACGAGTTTTAAGGGAAGTAAAATCGCGTTTTTTCATTTTAAAGCATTTATTACATAATCAGAAACTATAAAATCATTGACATACAAATTTTTAGCATCAAATATATTTACAAGTTTATTAAAACATACATTATTTAAAAAGCACATAATGAAATAAATACAATAGACTCCACATAAATTGGAATATAAGGGCTGAACAGGGTAAGACATAGTTTTTACACAGCTTACATTATTATATTTTAAAAATAAGGTAATATAATGATTATTCAATATAAATTTTAAGTTCAAAGAATCAATTATGTGAACAGTATCGTTTTTTGCTCTATAAACGGAAATCCAATGTCCTGTTGAGGTGATGTGACGAGGCAATGTATTGAATATGAAGCAGGTGTCCTTCTCCAACTTTACAGAGTTTATTTCGTTAATAGCAAACACACCTAAAAAGCGAGGTTCATTTTTAAACACCGATTTTATTTCCTCTTCATTCATCTTTAATAATTCAAAAGTACGTTGCGTACTCTGTCAATTTCAATGAGTTGAGGATGCTCAAGATAGACCACTACAGTGATGGGTGATTGTAGAATCGATCCAAAAGAGAGACTTAGTCCTAAGGTCCCCTTTCTCAAAATGTTTAAATGATAGGCGTTACAAGCTGAAAGGTCTGCAGTAAGATCATACGCATATAAATTACTATTCTTTGCGTATTCTTCAAGATTTAAACCTGTCCCGCTATCATTACATGATACAGTATTAGCTATTAAGTCGTAAAAAGGCCGCGTACAGAGAGATAGGTCTCCGTTGTATAACATTTCATAATCACGTCCGTGAGGTAGTCCATTCACATGTAAACTGATGCCCCTAAGTCCGAAAGGTGTGAATTTATAGGGTGACTTTTTATAATTCCCGGAGTAGGCTTCATGTTCCACAATCCCTATTATTACTTTCTGTGGTAAATTTCCGTTCACAATGTTAGGGATATTGATACTCGATAATCCTTGAGTGAAATTAAATATCTTGGTTTCAACTCTCTTAATAGGGTACTTTGCTGTAGTATTCAAAAGCGAATTTTCAATTTCCAAATGTCGCTGTGGTGATAATTTCACTTTTCTAACATAGAGATAAGCCTCCAGCAGTTTGAAAACAGGTTCAGGACATACAGCTGTAGCAGTAGGTTTACTTTTTATTTTAAGAGCAAATTTAGGATTTGATCGTGATAAAATGATTCTAGTATCTACAGATGGTAGAATGAGTCTTTCTTGAGAGAAGATATCGCCATTTAATCGTCCGTAAAATTCATAAGTATTATTTATGACTTTAGCTGCTTTATCTATATGTGCAGCTTCATCTTTGAAACTGTAAAAACCACATGATTTGAGATGAGATTGTTTAGCATCGTCTGAATAATTTAACAAATGTTCTATATAGCTCCTATAAGGATAATTAGCAGCTGATGCACCTAGTGAAGTTCCGTTAAGATAGACTTCAACCTAGAAACATGTATACAGGAAATTTGATTCTGTATATACTATATGGTCATCACCCGTAGGAAGATCTGTACCATCAGGTTTTGTCAATTTCGTTTTTACATATAAAAACACATTAGAGGGATCTAAGTACTGATCAGAAGTGCCTGGAATATTGAACTCTAGAGGAACATCTGTATTGGTAATTGAATGCAAAGGATTAATACTGATAAAGTTGGACTCGCTAACGCTAATCTGTGTAGGGTTCATGGAGAAGAGATCCAATTCACTCTTACAACAATCAGGACTAGAAGGATGAAGGAAATGCATCTTGTATGTGCGAGCTCTGGTCGTATAATGAACATTTTCATGAAAAACCTTACTTATATACACAGCTCGTATAAAAGTTATCAGTTAGTAATTAAATAGCAAATACATCAATACATTTTTTCTTTAGAGTTTTTTTCCGCTTAGCCTTTTTCTTTATGACAATCTTCTTGCCCCCTCGTCCTTGACCTGACATTTTACGTCTTATTTTACGCTTAACATCATCCAACATCTCATCTGAAACATCGGCAATACGTCTTTTTAATGCTGCACGAGGATTATTTCCTGCCGCAATATCTTGAATAGTATGCAAACCTGTTCTTATAGCTTTTTTACCTATATATTCCCCACCTCTCCTGAGTAGAGGCCTTGCACTTCTCCATAGCTTGGCGAAAAATCCACCAAGACCATACCCCCTCTGCATTTTTGTTCCTCTGAATACCCGTTCTTCGTCCATTATTACAGGAGTGTCTTTCTTATACTATCTTTACACTGTGAGAGTATGTTAATGAATGAAAAATATATCTGACTACACCTCTTATATATAATCCATTATGCTGTAATTACTGCATCTGTTTCTTTCTAATATGAACTTTGCATAACAATGCTCCGTCTGTAAAGGGGAAGGGAATTCCTTCTACATCTTTTATATGCACGCGTACAGAGTCAAAATTTGATCTATTCAGAGGAAGATAATGAACATTAGGGAATGTTATAACTTTACTCTCTTTGGGAAAATATACTACTCTTAATAAAGGAGCTTTAGTATTACCTACATATTGATGATCAATTATATTTGTATATACATAAGCCATACCCCGATGGTATATTAGATATAAGAATATCTAACTCGCTTGCTTACCGGTATTTATTCATAGTAGGGATATCATGAAGTATATCCAGCTCACCATACCGTTTGCGGATATGTTTTCGCTGCCACTGTGACCGTTCGAGAAAAAACGTATCACGGTCTCTCAGGTTTACACTTACTTTTGATCTTAAAGATATTATTACTTTATCTTCATAGGTACGCATTTCAGTTTTGTATACCAGATCCTTACACATAATACTCATATCAAAGAGGTCGTTTAAATGACCGAAAATAGCAGGCACCGATTTAAAATAAGCTCGTCGCAGAGCAAATTCTTCAAAGAAGTATTCTCTTGTAGCAAATGTTGTCGTATTCACCTTTTTCGCAATTGTAGTCCTTTTCAGATTCCGAGTATCTTCCACTTGTAATATAGTTTCAACACATTCTACACTTCTGTACACCACCATCCAGAATAGATTGTGAGGTAAATTTTCTATGTCCGTATTTAATATCATTTCACATAATCCTACTTCGTATGCCTCTCTTTCAAGTTGTATAGGATTCATTAACACAGTTGTAAAATCCGAGAGTTTATTATCAGGATGTAAATCCAAAGAGGCTGAAGACGGGAGAGTTAAATAAAAGTGGTCTACACTCTCCATGATTATAATGACAACTGATTAATGATTCTTAACTTCACTTGCATTTATATAAGTATTAAACTTGGCAGGATATCCCCTCCATTTCACCAGATACTGTTTATTTTTCCCTTTACCTCTCGTAGCTAATATTTTTTCAATTTTATATTCATGAGTTACAGGGTTGAACCTTACTTTTTGTATTTCTTGTTTATAGAACCCTCCTTTTATTTTTTCACCATCTAAATCCTCCAGATAATATAACTTTAAACTATCACGTCGGAATGCTCGGATATTGTGAACTTTAAAAACCTCCGTAGTCCATCCAGCTTCATATCCTTTTCTGAATCTTGCTTCTGATCGAGATACTCTTACATAGTCATTCACCTTTATTCCTGAATTTTCTTTTATTTTGTTTTCTTTTTCACACAGATGTGTTCTACAGCCTCTAGTTTTTGACATTGCTAATGGAGTTGTCTTTATAGTTCTATGGTAAGATCTGTTATAAGAATAAGCTAGATCGTTCAGTATATCAATATATTTAAAAGTGTTCATCTTAGTAAAATACCTATGCATGCGCTCTTTAATAGTACGCTGTACTCTTTCAACTATAGCCGCTTTGTTTACGGAAAATGTATTGTAATAGCTTATACCATACTCCCAGAGCAGCTCCTGAAACTCTCGGCCCTTGAACTCCATTCCTGAATCTGTCCAAAATGATTTAGGTGTTCTCTGCTCGTCCTTTATAATTTCAAGTACAGCATCGGCAACTGTAGCTGATCTTTTATCTTTTATTGGCTTCAGCCACAAGTATCTAGAGTATACGTCAATTGTAAAAAGTATGTATTGAAATCCTTCATTATAAGAACTATATTTAATCATTTCCGATAAATCTAACTGCCATATGCTATCGAGCTGCGGAGATATGGTTTTCCGTGTAGGAAATTTTTTTCTTACAGGTTTATGTAGAGTAAATGCCTCTTCACCCTCCAAATATGCTTTTAACTCTTTTTTCTCAATATTAGGATACCTTAAAGCAAACCTAGTGAAACCCCCAAAACTATTTGGTTCCCTCAGATTGAAGTAATACTTATCAACTACTTCCTTTGCCTCCATGTTATATATATATATATATTTATATATACATATATTTCTAAGTGTATATATATAATATATATATATATATATATATATATATATATATATATATATATATATATATATATATATATATATATATATATATATATATATATATATATATATATATATATATAAAACAAAATGTGATATAAAGGACCAAGGGTTAAAGAAAAAGGTTTAAAATAACATATTTATTTATATACAAGCATTACAACTAAATAAATATATGATAATACATAATTACGATTTAATCCATCTATGTTTATTATAAGGTGCTTTTTTCTTAGTCTGGTAACACGTTTAAATTTATCTGAAGCGTAAGAAGTGCCTGAGGGACTTGAATCAGGTCTTGGTGTAATGGGGATATTATCCAAGTCTGCTAATCGCGTTGTATTTAAGATTAAACTTCTGGGAAAATTAATAGTCTGAAGTTCTTGTTTGATATCATTCCATCCTTTTACAGGGCCTTTCTTCCAGTTACGTGAGAGATCAGCTATCAAATCCACAATATTTGATCCTTTAACTATTTCATCATCAATTACGATCTGCCCTGCTTCATTCAAAGTTAATTGGTCTTTTAAAATATTATATAAAGCTATTCCTGATTTACGCACTCTAATAGGTAAGCTCTCCTCTAGGATATTTTTAAATTTATCTTCATTTTTCACTTCAAGTTTTACTTCATTAGGTATATCTACATCATCGGTTAACGGGATACGTAGGGACGGATGTAGGTGCAAGTCTTTAAGATCTATCAATTTTTGTATGGCCGCCTGATATAAGATGCGTTTCTCATGGATGTTAATGTCTGAATTTAATATTCTGTACACTTCTTTCTCGTAATTGGTTATCTGTTCAACTTTAGGATCATATAAGCTAGGAGGTAGAGGCTGCTGGAAAGATAATGTGTCGTTCACAATATAAGGATTCTGGTGGTGCAACTGTTGCTGCTGATGTGAAAGAGGTTGTAATGTCAATGCATTGGGCTGTAATATCTGCGTGTATTGGGGTTGTGAATGATGAAACTGCGATTGTGGATTTTGCGCAGTGTGCGGCAATAACTGGCCATATTGAGGTTGCGAGTGATGAATCTGAGGAACTGAATTCTGTACAAATGCTGTATTATTATACTTCATTTTCTCATACTCATTATATGGAAGTACAGCAACCTTCTTCATTATGGGGACAACCACTTAGTTATCAGGGGAGCTATAACGGAGAAGAGTAATGGCAGGAATACTCCTCCTCCTCTCTGTAGTAACTTCTTTTTATTTTTCAAATTTTTAATGTTGAGGGAGAGTTTTTTAATGATGTTTCTATAACGACGTAGCTTTACCTTCTGAGGTCTGTTTAAAGGAACATTTCCTTTTATAAGATTTAAACAGACTTCGCATACACACTGGATGAATTTCTCATCCTCCCTAATTAGTTTACGTTTTTCAGATGGTTTCAACTTTTTAAATTTTTTTATAAGAGGTAAATACTTTGCAATTAGAGCACTCATTATTCAGGTATGTATACAGTTTCTATCTCATAGGGCAGAATGTTGGTACGGAGCAGCACTCTGTGCGTGTTTTTGGGGTGAAGTTCACACATCAAATAACCGTGGGGGATCGAAGTAACCTCTTTATATACTTTTAAGAACTCTTTCCTTTGAAGAGGAAACATTTGAGTTGCCAATACATTAATTTGACTCATGTCTCTTCTCTGTCCAAACAACAGTAAATACTGTGTGTTTAAAGAAACACTTCGCATATGCTTGCTTTGATGAAAAATATTCTGCGTTATGAAAAACACAGAGATATTTAGATGGTGAGAATAAACTGTGAACGCTTCTGCTATTTCCAAATTCAATTTGTGCATTAAATCATCTAATACAATAATTTTGTGGCCTTGTATATTGTCCAGCGATCTAATATCGTATATGCCTTCATGAAATTGAATCACATCTTTATATTCTTTAAATTTTTCCTGATAAACATTATAACACCATATTATTTTTACAGGGGTTTGTTCAAAAATCTCCATTTCCTTTAAAATATTTAATAATAGAAAGGTTTTACCACAACCTGTTGGTCCAGCTACAAGACATGTAGCCGGACTTCGGAACGTAAATTTCTCCACATCCATACCTGTCAAGTAGATAATGAATAATGAGTTTAATTAAAGTTGTAAAGCAGTAAAATATATGTTTTTAATAAAATTTCGTACAATTTTATTAAAATAAAATGTTTATATAACCGAAACTCTGTGTGTTTTTATTCTTACATTACAAATTAAAAATAAAAAAGTATTAAAACAAAAATAAAAATAGAAATAATAAAAAGTAATAAAACAAAAATAAAAAATATAAAAGAAAACATAATGTTAATAAATATATGAGTTAAAACAGTAAAGCAGAGAGTTAAAGCAGTAAAGCAGAGAGTTAAAGCAGTAAAGCAGAGAGTTAAAGCAGTAAAGCAGAGAGTTAAAGCAGTAAAGCAGTGAGTTAAAGCAGTAAAGCAGTAAAACAAAGGCATACTAATCCCTTAGGTAACACCTCTATTGTTTTACTGCTTTACTGCTTTGGGTATGTGTTAATAAATATGGTTAAACAATAAAGCTGAAAAGTAAGCAACGGGTTCAAAACGAAAAACAAAGTTAAAACAGTAAAGCGAGAGTTAAACAGTAAGCGAAAGGTCGCTGGCAAACATGAGTTAAAGCAGTAAAGCGAAAAGTCGCGTAAACGGTAAAACAAAGGCAGCCAGGTGTTAGGTAACAACACCTCTGTGTTTTGCAACACTGCTGGGTAATGTAAAGTATGCTCGTTTTTGTAAGAATCGATACTGAATGTAACAAAAAATAATTGATCGTGTTGTATTTGAAACGAAATTGCGACTGGACATTGATATCATATTTTTCGTTCACGCGGGAATTTTGCGTCTGCTTACGCGGGAATATTGCGCCTGCGGGCACACGCGGCGCGGCGGTACGCGGCAGTGCGCCTGCGAGGCTGCGGCGCAGATGCCTGCGGACGCAGGCTATTTTGCGATCGCTGCCAACTTTGTGTGACTCTTTGAATATCATTCGATCGTTGTAACAAAGTGTTATAAAATACTAATATGGTAGGAAACATTCACAGCTTGCAATATGCACGCCAGTCATTCCTCATACTGCTTATTGCAGGTGGGCACCATGTGTGCCTCAGGAAGGCTTGCGCGCCCTGCTGATGCCGCCAGCCGGCGGCGGCCCGTGACGCTCGCGGCGCTCGATGGCACTCGCGTCGCTCTGGCTCTGCGACGCGCGCGGCTACTGGCACCTGGCGCTCATCCGTAAATTTACTAATGGGCGTCTGGGTACTCTTACGTTGGGAACAAGCCGTCAGGTAACGTGGTCAAAAATTGACCCATGGTATATGTGCAGGTCAACGAAATATCGTGGTCGGAATGGGTGATAAAGACAAACTAAAGGAAGCAAAAACCGTGTGACCGTAATCGAGAGTGATATGTTTGTTGACAACATCATTCGTATCAATGAAAATGTAGTCTGTGGTGAAATAACAGTGACATGGTGAGGCTGTGCTGTGAGTAGCCAGTGTGTCATTCGTGTGTGGTGAAACATTGTGTGTGTGGCTGTGGTGTGTGTGTGTGTGTGTATTGTGTGTGCACGCACACGTGTTGGGTGTTCAAGTTAGGGCGTCAGCGTACGGGGTGGGAACGTAACGGAGCAGTGAACACAGTGGTAAGTAGCGTGAAGCCAAAGCCCATGAACAGAGGCAGCCAAGCCGTGGTGGAAGTCGATCGCGGTATGGCAGATGTCAAGCTGGAAGTATTTTGAGAACAAGCGGGAGAAGATCCCAAGAAATTACCGTGGGCAAGTACCACGGCTAGAATAGGGGAGTAACCAACGATTTGCTGACACTGGCCGTTTGGCACCTAATCGAGGATTAGATTTATAGTAAACAGGGTTCTCAAGTGGGGTTCTCAAAAAAGCCGTGGATAAAAGGCCATGAAATCAGCGAGGCAAAAGGTCAAGATAATTAGGGTGAGACTCAAGTCAGCTTAAAAGCAAGGTAAAAGGTAAAAGGCAAACCAAAATTGAATGCAGGGCCCAGGAACCACCTGGGTGGGTTTTCACACGGAGATGTTAGCCCTACTACTATATGCTCATAATATATATATATATAATATATAATATATATATATATATAATATATATATATGTAATATATATATATAACCTGTAATAATAATAATAATAATATATATGTATATATATAATAATAACCAATAATAATAATAATATATAATAATAATATATATATATATATATATATATATATATATATATATATATATATATATATATATATATATATATATATATATATATATCACACTCAGCATGGATTACCATTACAAAAACCTAGTTTATACAGATTATAGATGTGTAAGAAACGCAGATAGAATATGCTTATTATTAGTTTCGATTGCTTATTTTATTTATCCAAAGAATTCTGAATTCAAATTTTTGTGCTTCCGACAAATTTCTTGAAATTATTTTAATAATTTATATCTTTATTTGCTTTACCAAAATTAATTTTATCAATCTTACATAACTATATTTTTCCAGTTTCCTGAACGCTTTCTTCAGAATTTTTGATTTACTTTTTCTGATTTTTCCATTTTGGTCTCCTTCATCTCCTTCAATTTTTTGTAATCCTTCATTTG
>JABUQX010074273.1:37500-50000 GCA_015478945.1 Trachelipus rathkii | reverse complement strand
TATATATATATATATATATATATATATATATATATATATATATATATATATATATATATATATATATATATATCTTTCTTTATATATATATATATTAATATATATATATATCTTATATATATATATATATATATATATATACTACTGGTGGGAGAACAAGATCAATATAAAATCCACAAGATTTGGATGAGAGACCTTGGTCGTGTTAAAAGACGTTTCTAACGAGTTCACCTCAAGTAGAGTTTCCAGAAGAGTAGCCTGTTGTAGTAGTTACAATATAAGGTGATCGTTGCCAATATAATGAAGGACAGACAGAGAGAGAGAGAGAGAGAGAGAGAGAGGAAGAGAAGAGAAAAAGCCATATACGAAGAGACAGACAGAGAGAGAGCCTTTAAGAGAGAGAGTCAACAAGGTAAAAAGCCATATACTATTAACTTTCAAAGGGAACAAGCCCAGATGTGGGATGCAAATTCAATAAAATAACAAAACGACTCATCTTCACAAAGAAAGCAACTGAGTTATCATTAAAAAAGTTTTGTAGAATCCTCAGAATATCCAACTTATTAAAAGCTTGATTAGCGAATGAAACTAAGAATATTCTGACAAGGAAGGATTTGAATTTTATATTTTCAAAATTGTCTAGTTGTGTGAATTATAAATATATATATATATATATATATATATATATATATATATATATATATATATATCTATATATATATATATATATACATATATATATAAATATATATATATATATATATATATATATATATATATATACGGTATCATATACTGAATATAATTGAGATTTAATCATCTGTTAACATGGGAATCTGAATTTACTTATTTGTGATTGGCATCTCATATTAGTGCTGTAGAAAACTTAAATAATATATATATATATATCTATATATATATATATATATATATATATGCATATATATAACATATATATATATATATAACTACTATATAAATTTGATTCAAAACCTCTGCGACAAACTCGGAGGGCTGATAGAGCAAACGATAAGGAACATTTATTGTTAAATAAGCTATGTTGTATGACGCTTCGTTTCAAAGTTACGGATGATGTAAGGTAAACCACGTGATGTTGTTTGACGCGTCGTTACTTCGTAACCGGAGATTTTGGGTATTCTAATGTTATGTATGTGTGCGTGCGTACATCTGTGTACTCAAGTCCAAGTCCTTGTACTTTCTGTAGGTGGTATGCATAGAGGCTTTGCTCTTGCAAGACCCGAACCTCATACGACTGATTTGAACCATTATCTCGAAGGCGCTGATGAAGGCGAGCAAACATTGTGTGTTGGGGTGATTTCTGTGTGGAAACCGTTCCCGGTACATGAGGTGCGCTCTTCGTCCATTTCCGTTCGCCGCACCGTAACACATTATCATGTCGGTTAACTCGGGAAGAGTGTAGTGATCCATTCGTAATCGATGCCTACACTGTACTGAATCAACGATAGAATTGGGCAAGGTAAAGGTATTGCCACGTGTTTCCGAAGGACGTTAAGCGTACACACATGTACGCACGCACAAGCACATTAAAATTGAGTAACCTAAATCGTCGGTAACCTACATGCGACGCGTCACACAACATAAACTAGTGTACCTTCAATCGTCCGTAACTTTGAAACGAAGCGTCATACAACATAGGTTATTTAACAATAAATGTTCCTTTTCGTTTGCTCTATCAGCCCTCCAAGTTTGTCGCAGAGTTTTTATCACACTATATATATATATATATATATATATATATATATATATATATATATATATATATATATATATATATATATATATATATATTCTTTTTATATATATATATTTATATAGCAACAAATAAACTCTATATATATATTAGCATATATATATATATTAAAATATTAAATATTCTTTTATTTTTTATTCGCACCATGTTTCACATTTAAATATATATATATATATATATATATATATATATATATATATATATATATATATATATATATATTAGCAATTATATATATATATATATATATAAAATATAATATATATGTATATGTATAATAATATGCTCAACAAAAATATAATAATATATACATATAATAATATAGAGATGTTTATGTATAGATAATATGTATATAATGCTATTCAACTATATATATATATATATATATATTTTAATAATAACATATATGTAACTTAATATTAACTTTTATAATTAATATATTTAATAATATATAATAATAATAACAATATATATATATAATAATATGTAATAATAATAATAATAATATATATAATATATATATATATAATATATATATAACTATGCTAACCCTAACCATATATAATATATAAATGAAATATGCTGTGAATACAACAAAAAATATATAATGGCAACGTTTCGAGCTTACTCTAGTCATCATCAGACCTACAAAACAAATAAAAAAATTTATTCCCCACATAAAATTATTCGTAATTGTATACTCCAATGAACCTCTAATATCTAAAACGTTTTCTTCTGAAGGTATATATCAATTAATATAATTAAAACAAATTATTGTTAGTTATTGTTCAGTATAACGATAATAATTGTAAACCTATAATTTTACTTAATTTATTTGTTTTATTGTTTCGGTTATGGCTCCAGTCGATTGGTCGAAACGTTGCCATTAATGGTTTTTATAACGTATTTAAGCAGTTTCTATTTATAAAATTGACAATTCCTGGAAAACAATGTTTTATCAATAAATATATACATTCTTTTGAGATAAATTGTGTTATGCTGGGCAAGTTTAAACAGTGACATTGACATTTACATTGTCAGAACTCCTACGCACACATAACAAATACATAGTTGAAAGGTGAATAATGTACAACATAGGTCTCATCATAAAAAAATATTTATCGAATTCAGTAGGTTTGGGCCACTGTTATAAAGCTTTATCCACTCGACTACATGAATATATATATATATATATATATATATATATATATATAATATATATATATATATATAACATATATATATATATATATATATATAATAATAATATATATATATATATGCTATATATATATATAATAACATATATAATATATATATATATATATATATATATATATATATATATATATATATATATTTAATAGCACAACAATAATATATACTAACATATATATATATCATATATATTATATATAATAATATAATATATATATATATATATATATATATATATATATATTATAAAGTTTCATGAATAGAGTAAATTATTATCTATAGGGGAAATATATAATTTAGTTTGAAAACCAAAACGATACTTCTCTCTCTTTCCTCTCTTGTTTGTTTTCCTTTTATAGAGTGGGGAAGTAAAACACGAAATTACGATTCCATTCAGCGAACGTCTGACCATTTCACTTAACCGTGATCCACTTCCCTTATTTTTGCTTTTCAAAAAAAAATATAAAATTAAACTTTCTTTCCCTTCATCGTTCAAAGGCTTACATACAAATCGCGTTTTCAGTTTCAAAACCAAATATTATAAACACAAATCACAAATTCTGTGCGCAAAAGTTGCTTTTCAAAAGTAAGTGTATATAATATATATATATATATATATATATAATATATAGCTAATAATAATAATAATAATAATATATAATAACAATAATATATGTATATGTAATATGTATATATATATATCTTTATATATATGTATATAATATAATAATATATAATATAATAATAATATATATATGTATATATATATCTTTATTTTTATATAATATATATATATATATAAATATAATAATATATATATATATATGTATATATAATAATAATATATATATATATATAGCATGCTAATATATATATATAATAATAATATGTAATAATAATAATAACTAATATAATATATAATATATATATATATAACGACTGTAGGGAGGGTAGATCTTGTCAGACAGGTCTTTTAAAATTTATTGAGAATATTACTAATTTTTTTTTAAAAAAAAAAGTGTCCGTCGATATTATTTATTTACTTTTCAGAAAAGAATTTGAAAAAAAGCCCTCGATGCTAGGCTGATGCAAGCGTTATCACAATATGGTATTGGTAGAGTAGTTTCTAACTGATTAAAAGAACTAACTGACTAACAAAATATAATGTACTCCTTAACGATCACATACAGAAGACAATATACTCCTTAACGATCATATTATAGAATCATCATTGGTGCGAATAAAAAGTGGCTTTTCTTATGTTTCTGTGCTGGGTACATTTCTTTTCTTAATTTGTGCAATTCTGTTATTAACTTAATAAGGAACTAAATTGTCGTTTGTTGGTTGGAAAATCGAGGAATGTTTTAACAAGAGGCAATGAGATTTTAAGCAAAAAGCGAAAGGAATGTTACATTGGCAAATCAAATAAAAAGGTTTAAATTATGACGTATTTTGGAAATGGCTGAAGACTATTGCAGGTAAAAGGATTTTTATGCTCTTATTAGCAATTTGAAATCGTCAGAGCATTGTTGAATTTAGAAATAGAACTAACAAAATAGTACGAATTATAATCCGTAATATTGCTTGCAAGATTAAGGAAGTAATTATTATGCCTTATAATAATTTTGTTAGACCGTTAGTTGAATACTATGCAGAAGTTTGAAGCCCTTAACTAAGTAAGTTGAATACTATGCAGAAGTTTGAAGCCCTTAACTAAGAAAGTACATTGAAATGCTTGAGGGAATGCAATGCGGAACTTTAAAAATGATTTACCGTTTTGTAAATAGGAGTTATGAAATGAGATTTATTGAAATGGTCATATTTTCGATGAAAAAGAAGTTTCTTATAAGGATTATAATCCAGAGATATAATAATTTTTTCCATTTTTCACCACTATTGTGAAGAGTAAGTTTTTCAAACAAGATGAATTTTAATCATCTTTTATGAAGAACAGAAGATCACAATAGACAAATAATAAAAAAAGCATTTTATCAGATATGAAAAAATACTTCATCACAGGCACCAAGCGGTTCATGTTTGAATGTGATAGCCAATGACGCTCAGCTTTAAGGCAAACTTTATATTTAAAAACCTAGGCAGTGTAAGGTGTCGATAGTTACATTAAAGTGATTTGAGTAATAAAACACATTGTTGTTCTTTTGAGTTTGTTTAATAATACCTTGTCTTGGAGACGGTAGCTTTAGCAAGTACATAAAAAAAAATAAAAGATAGAAAGAAAATGACATACTTAGATCTATAGAAACGTATTTTGAACAGCATGTAAAAGTTGGCTATTGTGTAATAACATTAATATAACTGACTTTCCTTTCTTAACTAAAACACCAGTAACTTCCATATAGAAAAGAGTTAGGCATCGGCAAAAGACTATAAACTTAAAATATTGATATAATGATAAATAGAATATTATATTAAGGTGAAATTATTTCATATAATAAATATATATATATACTAGTAAAGGTATAAATAAGGAGTATCCGAGAAATATATATTAAACTAGTATCACACTATTATTAGGTTTTATTAAAATGGTTATAGTGAGGTAGATTATTAATATACTATATTATACTGTATATAGTACTATCAAATATGATTATAAATAACTCCTAGATACGATTTTATTCACATAGGTTTAAAGAATGTCTTAACAGTTGACAGTTGAAGCGCTTTATAGATGTTAAATATAAAGGTGTAAAATATATGCAGATAGAAATAAATACAAGAAATATAACTGGAAATCTAAGTACACCATGCTATATAAATATATACATATTATATATATATATACTGTACTGATAATATATATTATATATATATATAGTATATATAGTATAATAATTATATATTAGTATATATATATATATATATATATATATATATATATAGATCAGCCCGGGGAGTACAGGGAATATTTGCGTTCAATACATACCTTCTAACGAAATATCTTCTAATCCTCTATATATCTCAAAAACACTACTAGTCTAGCTGAGCAGGCAAACAGTGAAAACAGTGTTGAACTAGCCTTGGTAAAATTTTATTGCGGGAAAACTAACTAAAAAAAGAAACAAAAAAAAAACATACTCTAAAAAAAAACAATAGCTCAGCGAAAAGGAATAGATTCTTGAATCCTAGTAAAATTTTTAGGTTAGGAAAATGAAAAAAAAATAAATAAAAAATTAAATAAAATAAATATTGGCTATTTTTTTTTAGGTGCAGGGGACATAGTATATACTATCTTCTTTTTTAAACATTCCATATATAGCTAATTTTTTGTAAAATTCCTAATATAATACTTCTACTATATATAAGACCTTATATATATATATACTCACTATATATATGAACTATAATAGATATATATATATAGTTTATATATATAGAGAGAACCTATACTTATAAATTAAGTAGTTATTGTAAAGGTATTACAGCATATCAGGCGAAACTAGTAGGGAGGCTGGAGGCCGACGGGGAAGCAAACGCAGGAGGGGGCCACGTACTTGCTCATACCGTTAGGTGAGGAGGGGCGGGATAAGACCTCGCGATCACTAGGATATGTGTTGAGAGTGATATTAAATACAGATATAGCGCCACAAAATACCAAAAGAGCGGAGGGGTTCGAGACGCCCTCTCCCGCGGGAGGGGGGGACAATAGTCCTAACCCAGTAGTTCCTAAGAAGTGCCTGATAGACTACCTCCGACTCCCTGCCATCGGTTGGCGGGTAAGTAGATGAATGTTCCCTTGGTGGTGTAATTCATGTATTAAGGTTAGTAGAATATAATATAAGAGACTTATATCTCTAGTAGAAAACTATTATTTTTAACGAATAACGATACAAAAGGCTATCTTAAAATATTAGGAAGGCTTTCTCCTGCGAATTTTTTAGAAAAAAGAAAAAGATCTTGGTATTCAGCGATATGAACCAGTTATTAACAATAATTTTTCTCTTTTTGTTGTTTTTATTTTACATTTACGAACTAAAATTTTACCACTAATTCCAAAAAAATGACTTGCCTGGTTCGCTGGGTAGCCATTAGTAGTTTTTTGGGAGAGATATGAAATGGAATATTTTTTTTTTATTATGTATAAAAATATATTTTCAAATAGAAGCTATAAATTTAAATAGGCTTACCAGATCAATTGTTAAGCCATTTCGAGTGAAGTTTTGTGCGAACGTTCTTTGAAGATATGGATTGTGGTTTCTAATTAGTGAATTATCAACGCTCCTATTTACACCGGTGTATATATATATAAATATAGTACTACTATATATATATATATATTATATGCATATATGTATATATCAGTATTTATAATTATTATTATAAATACTGATATATACTTTATATTTATGAGCTATAGAGTAACAATTATACTTTAGTATACGTAATATATACTGTAAGTTATTGCAACTATACAGATGTATATGACCTATATATATATAATATTATTATACTAAACCACTATGACTAATTATTCACTATCATATATTATATATATATGTATATATATATAAATACCATATATAATAATATATTAATATGATCAAATATATATATATATAGTATATTAAATTTCTTAAAAAAATTACTGCCAAGTGATATATATTAATATATATATTAACTAAGCTATAATGGTTTAATTAATATATCACTGCTTATCCATAAAAGAGAGACAAACTCGGAATATAAATAAATAGTTGATAGTATTATTTTCTATATACTTACTAATTAGTATATAGTAAGTATCTAAATTAATATATATATATATATATATATATATATACATTAATATGTGACTCCATAACGATAATAAAATCATTATTTGTCATTCTCCCACTACATTATATATATACTAAATATATATATAAATAGTAATATATATATATATATTTATATATAATATAATATATATATATATATATATAATATATATATATTTATATATATAAATAATATATATATATATAGTATAATATATATAATATATATATATATATTATAGAGCGTTATAGATAAACGTATATAGATATGTAGCTAGTATTATGTAATATGTACTACGATTATATTATATATACATGATATTATACATATTATATATTAAAAATAGGTTGGGTAGGTATTATATCATTATATTATATATATACATAAATCTAAAGAAATACCAAAAATAACTAATATATTATATAAACCAAATATAATAAAAAACATATATAAGAATACTAATATTAGTGTGTTAAGTATATATCTAATCTTATATATAGACAGGGTATTATATAATATATTAATCAATAAATATATATATTATATATTATAATATACTAATATATATTACTTATATATGTTAATTTATAATATACAAATATAATATATATAGTTATTATATATATATACTATATATATCCTATGATTTAGTACATACTACTATATACAATATATATACTAAAACATTATTATCATCACATATATAGTATATTATAGTAGTACTTTATTATAGTTTATATATACAATATACTATATATCAAATTATTATATATAATAAAAATTATATATGATGTAGTGAAATATATATATATATATATATATATATCATATATACATAATATATAATACAATATATTAGAGTCCGAAAAATCGTGGAACATGGACCGTACTCTACTTCTCTCACTTGTATATGATCTTAACTAGACCAGTCGCAATTGCGGATACATAAATGATAATAAAGTATAAAATATAATAGTATTATTTTAAATATATATTCATACTACATATATACTACATATATATAAAATACTATCTACTCACAATTGCTTTAAGAGTAATAAGATGAATATATGCTATAATATAATATCAATATTATAATATTATATAACTGACGATGCGTCAATATTTTTACCTAGAAAATTTTCAAAATAATATACTAAATCTATATATATAGTTATCATATATATATAGAGTATATAATAAGATATCTATTAAGTATTATATATATATAATATAATATACAATAATTGATATATTCTATTATTCTATAACTATAAAATACCAAGCATGAAGGATAAAAATATGATTATATAATATAGTGGAAGGATATACGTATAGTCCTAATTATAATATATAGTATTATATATATATAATATAATCCATTTAAATTAAGTTATATAGTGAATATAATATAGATATATACATATATATATACATATATTAATATATACATATATATATATATATATATATAATTATATACTTATATGATATAGTGTCAAAAGTATATCCATAAATTCAAAAATACAGTTATTTAGAAGTAATAGCATATAAATATAATAGTACAAATTATATTATATATACTACTATAAAGTACGCTTTAACAAATATAACTAATATATATATACTATGAATATAATGTAATATAATGGTAAGCTATATTAATTATAATTTTAACATATATACTCTAAGATAATATAAATATTAGTAAAAATGTACTATAACATAAATATATATTACATTAATTTATATAGTATGCATATATAATATTTTAATATTATTTACTACATATTATAATATATATATATATGATATATATATAATATATATATATGAGTAATGATGATATCTATTATATATATTATATATCTATATATATACACAGAATAGACTAGCCTATATAATACTTTGAACAGACGTAATATATATATTAATATTAATAGTGGTATAAAAAAATACATATACTTATATATAATATATATGTATATATTAATTTATTTATATTATCATTATAAATATAATATATATTATTAATAAATATATATATAATATTATTAAATTCTAAATATATATAATATATTACTTAATATATATATATATATATATATTTATATATATAACTAGTTCAGTACTTAAAAACTATAAGCAAAATTTAACTTAATATATATATAGTATTGGTTATATGAGAGAGGAGAGAGGAGAGAGAAGAGACGAGAGAGAGGAAGAGAGAGAAGAGGAAGAGAGGAGAGAGCAGTAGAGAGACGAGCGAGAGCGATGAAAGACGAGAGAATACGTAAATAGTAAGGAGGAATGATCATCCTATCATTCAATCTCTTGCTATCCGATTACCATTTCAAAAAGTGGCAATTTAAAATTGACGTATGAGCCGAAGCGCTAATAATAGTGACCTCGAAATGGGATATTTCCGGAGAACAACCCATTCATTCGCTAGGAAGATAAAATAGGGGGAAATTTCCAATATTCACTGGTGTTGTGAGAGGAGGTAATAAGGTCTTTTGGCTGGGAAGTAATTTTTCCCAGCCGGTCTTTAAAATTCTCCTAGAGACATATGGTAATGATTGGCTGGAATTCAGTAGGTTAATTAATTCTGACTTTATTACCAAAAAAATTATAAGGTGTTTTGAGCAGAAGCTTACAAATTGGGAAAAGGCGAACATCATGCAAAGTGGAAAATATGTTCCAATAAGTGAATCTCTACTCCTGCAAAAATATATACACAAAATCTACGTAGTTATCTGCACGATAGTTACTTAGAAAGTTTTTTATTTTATTTACATGTAAGGTATATATATATACCTAATATATATTACTATCACCTATATATATATAAATTAATATATATATAATATATATATATATATATAATTATATATATATATATATATTATAATATATAATATATATGTATATATATATATTATATATATATATAATATATATATATAATATATATATATATATATTATAATATATTATATATATATATATATATCTATATATACGATTATATATATATATAGTAATAATATATATATTATACGTATATAATTATATGTTAGATAAGAAGAGCAACTATATAGTAACTATATATATATAATAACGAAATAACTTAATAATATATATATATATATAGTAAATATATATCAAGGGCTCCGGCATTATGAGTACACACTATTAAATATATATTATATATAACTAATAATATTATAATAACTGTAATATTATAATATAGCTAGGAGATATATAATACTTATGAGTGGCAATTATATATAATACCACGTGAGCATATTATATATATATACATATATTATAATTATATAATATATATAGAATAATATAGAATAGAATCTCTTAATTTTAAATTTATACGAATAATAAAAATAATAAGAGCTAATAATAATCAAGGGATGAGAACATATATATATAATATAAAGTTTTATGCTTTTATGAGATCATAATATATTAATTATAGTACCTAGAAGATAGGTAACCTTACTTATAATATATATATCGAATATTAGATACTAGTTATATAATAGCGTATTAAAATTATATATAGACGTATAATAAATGTTACATAGGTATATATATTTATATCATCATAAGGACACAAGCAACTATTGCAGGTTTACCCCAAGATTGGTTTGATGGTTCAGTCGTCTGGTTAGGAAAAAGAACCTAAAAAGAGAGAGAACTCTGCTCAATTGGAAAGGGGAGAAATACTACGGCCTAAGGGGTGAATAAGACAAGGACTTACTGAAAATTGGGGACAAACTTCTACGCCTAAACGGCGCAACTGGGCAATGGTTGAAGAAAAAAGTGTCCATAATGTAAAATCACACCCGGGTCTTAGGATTAGTATTGGGGAAACCTTGGGGTCGGGGAAATATAAAGTAGGATTGTATGTATGTTTGGCTGTTCTTATTCTGAGAAGTACAAGACCATTAGAAACCTACTGACACAGTAAAAATAACCGGGTACTTTTTTTAGGCCAGCAAGTCAGCGAACAGCTTGCCTGTATATTCTTTAATTGAAAATGGAATTTTCCAAGACTAAATGAGGAAAACTAGACACGAATATGCGGGAACAAGATTGTTGGAAAGTAACGATGGGATTGTGTAACGAATATATTAGCCAAAGTTTTACCAGCTAACATGTGAAGGCTTATTTAGAGGAGCTTGAGATGGAATCAAGATAGTTGAACCCACTATCATAAAACCTCATTTTTTTGAAACAGTCGTAGCTAAAATCAAGGGTGATTCGCCTTGGAGTGGTGTTATAATAAGTTTTTATGCGCAATGTATTGTTTCATTTATTTATGCCACTTCACTATTACATTAAGGTAATAACTTTGGGCAGTCCTCACATCATGTCAGTGACCTAGAAAAACTGCTCTTAATTCAATTATTGTTCTGAAAATACCACCAACAGCAACAACCGTAGCTATATGGTATCTTTAACTACATCTAACCGCAACCACGTAAAAAAGAGGCTTGGACCTGAAAAACGTTCCATGTCATAAAAGGAAAAAAGAAAAAAAAGAAAAAGAAATTATATTATATATATCGAGGGGAAAATATATCCTTATATTAATAATATATATATTATTTAGTATATAAATATATATAATATTATATATATATTATATAACACATTAGCCCAGATGCATTTCCTTCATCCTACTAGCGTA